>OZ020522.1:22651220-22893657 GCA_963971425.1 Bryoerythrophyllum caledonicum | reverse complement strand
ATTCCATAGTGGCTCTTTGTCTTGACGTGTGAACGCGCGTCTTGCTTGGAACTACTGTGGAATGTTCAGATTTGAAAGGGAAGATTTTTGATTTTTTTTTGCAGGAACTATTTCAGGATGTCTGTAAGGCAAGGATCAGGCAAAAGGCCCATGTATGAAGATTTGGATGCTCCGGAGGCGATGGACCCCATGAGCCGGGTAGGATGAGAATCGGGAACTGGTTCAATTCCCTCTTCCGGCTCCGGGGGAAGAAGAAGAAGAAGAATACTTCCGCCAACAAGAAAGATGAAGAATATCCACCAAAGGAATAGACACATTTCATTCGAGAGGTGACCATCACTTACTATCGTATTCATACACGAGATATGTTGAAGAAATCTATTTTTGGATTATGGACATGCAGGGGTTTTAAAGCTACAGTCTGATTTGGAACGTGAATTTTGGAGCAAACTTGCTCAATCTGAGCAGTTTATGGATTGCATGAACAAGTATTTCCATGCTCCAAAATGGATGGCACAACAAGTCAGCACAGCTACAACAAACATCACGCATGTGTTTGAATGCATGGTAATAACAGCGAGGGGAGCAACGAGGAACCATGAAGACGCTCAGTTTCTTGAGAAACAAAAGTGGGTTCAAAAAGAATGTGGAAAACATTGAAGAGGCAATAAAAAAGGCATGCCTTGGAATGAACAAGCGCTGAAGGCGGCAATGGAACAACACATGCACTTGGGAGTAGTGTGGATTCTAGAGGAGGCAAAGATTGTGCCATTGTCTAGGTTTGATTCTCAAGGAGGATACGGCAAAGTGTGGAAAGTATGGATTGCAGATATGTCAAATATTCCAATCCACATTGAATTTGCGGGCAAACTTTCAATGGCTAAAACTGAACGTGAAAAGCATGAACAACGTTCAATTGAGGCTCTAGTTTGCCTCGTTTAGCATCCAGGTGTGATTAAGTTTTGGGCTATTCATTCAAATAGCATAGAAGCCTATTCATTGTGGTCGAACAGTGATAGCATTTCCAACTTACAAAAATTCAATAGCTTGGCGTCTGAGGCAATGAGCAACAAGGAAGTAATGAAAATAAAACATCTCACCATCGAGCAGAGCAAAAAAATTGTTGCCTTTCGAAAGAACAGAGCAATGTTGGCTTGGGCTCTCATATATGTAATGGACCCAGTCCATAAGGCAAAAATCATCCACAATGATTTAACACCGTCAAATGTTCTACTCCACTTTCCACCGGAGGATGTGGAGAAAGTATATATTGGAGTGTGTGATTGGGGATGGCAAGCCGAATTGTAGAAAACAAGGCCTTGTATTTTGGTTTCCAAGATGAAGATCGATGCCGGGAAATGAAGGAACAGAAGCGGTATGTTGCCCCGGAGTTGTTTTTTGTATTTGGGGGACCAAACGACGAGGAGCGCAATTTGGAACGCATGAAGAGGTTGCATCCATATACAATGGAATTTCATGCATATGCGTTCGGTTTTTTGGCAAAAATGATATGGCAAGGCGAGGAGTGTCCAAACCTCTTCAAGAATACCATGAACACCATAGCATTCTCAACAAAGTTGGATGCTTTGGTTCACGAAGACCCCACAAAGAGGCCATCACTTGCTCAAGTTGTAGCATATTTCCTAGGTCCCTCCTACAACTTCAAAGCCCCGACAATTGTTTTAGATGTACATTGTAGTGGCGTAGTTATAGAGCAATTTTTGAACATTTTGATTGCCTACGTGGCATTGTTTGTACACTTGCATGATAGAAATAAATCTTGATGTTGTTAACTATGTGTTATAATTGCGATGAAAAGGTTGTATGACTAGTTTTAGTTTGGGAGGAATAAAGGAAGGGGAAGCAAGCCCCCCATCTACGCATTCGCGCCGAATACTCCCCTCCGAGACGTCCGGGCCCCTTTCAAGACGTCCGCGCCCCCCTTGAAGACGTCCGGGCCCCCCAGACGTCCGCGCCCCTTAAGTCATCCGTGCCCTCCCCAACGTCCGGGCCTCCTAGAGACGTCCGCGCCCTCCCTCGACGTGTCTGCGCCTCCCCTGGACGCGTCCGCGCCTCCCTTGGACGCGTCCGCACCTCCCCTGGACGCGTCCGCGCCCCCCGGCCCCCCGAGACATTCACGCCCCAAAATGCCTGCAACCTAAACTTGAAGACCCTTAACCCTCCATGTCAGCTTTATTCTTCGAATAATTTGATGACGTGTCAGACGCGTGGCATGTTTGGTGGACGAGGTAAAACCGTTTTAACCTTCCGGGTGGTCAACCCTAAGTTGACCCATAACGGACCTCCCCTGACCCTTAACGGACGGACGAGCGGACCTTGCGGTCTTTCGGACGGGGAGGTCCCCAGAACAACCCTGGCTACGCCGACCTCAACCGCGGCCACATCGTACTGCAATTCTTCTAAAAGCGAGCAATTGATGATGTTCCATGAGAATAAGTATGCAGCTCTGGTTTTCTAGTGTCTGAGTCGACCAGTGTTGTGCAGCTCCTGCAATCTCTGTAGCTGGCTCTATGTTGCACATCACCCGGAGATCATGACTGAAATCGCCCTGCAGAAAACCTCTCACTAGTTTGTCATTTGGACAGACTAGCAGGGATGGTGTTTGTCTTCGTTAACGCTTAGACCTTCTTCAGCAAGCATAAGATGATCCTCTTGCTGACGCTCTTCTACAAGTGTATTTTCGGAGCCTCGTAATTTGCCTTATAAATTTGCACCTTTCTAATGTGTTGTTTTTCCTAATTTGTTGAAGGCGATGATTAGCAATATGGAAGAATCTACACGGCCTATTTCAAATGCTGAAGTTCAAATAAGTCACCCTTTGCATTATATTGAATACTATTTTTTTATTGTACAATTCGATAGTAGTAATGGTATGAAAACTAGACATTTTGATATTGAATTGAAACATATTCTACTTATGGTACCAAGATTTGACGAATTCTAAAAATGAGGCTCTTGCAACCTCAAATGCCCTCAGGGACTTCTTGATTTTAAAGCGGGTGAACGAGCAAGGAGACATCATAAAATGTCAAATTTTGTACACATTCTTCACAGTATGAGTATTACACAAGGATGTTTTTATGTACCTTTGTGTAGGATGATTCCACTACCAAGAGTTTGTCCATTGCAGGAGATTGATGCTGCTGTGTTGGAGAGGCGTTTTGAGGGAGACTATAGTGATGGGGATAGAGAATTCTATATTTCCATCTTTGATGATAACGAAAAGATCGAAGATGTCACTGAAGAAGTTAAGGCAACATGAAATTCTCGCTAGCGTGGAGCTAATGAACGGTTCGAGGAGCTTTTATGTTCGAATCCAGATTATGCTACATTCCGCAGTAAGATGTTCTACGTGTGGGACGGCAACCACATGTATTATGCATGGTGGCGCTTCATTAATGCGGAGCATGGGAATGATCCCCAATGGCATTATTTAGTCTTCAGCATAGTATTGGATTCCAAGGGGTGTATTTCAACAATGCTAAACTATATCTATGATGAGAACTGGTAAGAATTAAATACAATCTTTAATTTTGTCCTTTAGATTTTATTGTTATTATGCTCAGAAATTTAATTTCATAAGTCTACACAAAACGATTACGTCAAGAACAACTTGACTGCTAAATTGCAACGCATTCGTTATTATGGTGGATTGAAGTTGGATTCCGTGTAAATAACTTGACTTCTTAATTTGACATTGATGATATCTTTTTAACTCTTCACTTCAATGTTTATAATTTACAAGTTCTGTTTACAGCAAGACATTTCTTGTGCATCCGATGAAGCTGCCGCTGAGTACGAGAATTCAACTCCAGATGAAGAAAAATCAATAGAGTGTACATGGAATGCAATGGCTACTATTGCAAACGCAACAGTTAAAGCAATCAAATCTAAGGATTTGTCTAAATACCTTTCCGTTGCAAATCCTGACAACAGGGATGGTTATTTTGAAGAGGTATGTTTGCACTATTATTAAATATAATCATAGAAAATATCATATCGTTACTCTCTTAATGATGTCTCATATTTTTTTAATGTCTTTATGGTGTATAGATCAATTATCATTTCAGTCACTTTAAAAAGACCGAGATGACAATCGAAAAATTGTAGAAGGTTGCCTCTGCAGCTGTTGAGCCTCATTTTAAAGCTAAATGGCTTCATTGGTGGAATTTGGGATCAACCCTTCAATCTTCTTTTTGATTTCCAGGTGGAGATGTCAAAGAAACGGTGTTAAACTCGTGGCTGAACCGGGCTACGTTGAGGGCTCAAGTATGAACTACACTTTTGTTGACTTCTTTCCATAACTTTCAATGTTAATGTTTTAACAGCTTCTTTATTGTGCATTCGGCTAGAAAACTTGTTCATTGTTAAGTTCGAGCTCCTTTGCTCTAAAAGAACAATTTCAGTGGATTGGCAAGCCTCTCTTGAAATCATGAGGCTTGCTGATTTCATTGAGAGGTGGCGCATTTTATTATGGCACAAGACTTATTTATCATTTCTGCACACTAGCGTCAAGCCTCCTTTTCTCAAGAATTCCCGGCTTGATAATATGCCAACTAGGGAGTTTGTTGTTAGCCATCTTGTCTACAGGTTTGAACTAAACTCCGTCATTTGCTTTCAAAGAATTTTATATAATTCTTGATTGTATCATATTGAAATTGAGTTTATATTCTAACAATTTCATTGTGAGTATAGGTATGTCATGAGAGAACTTTTGCCTCAAAATGCACTAGGGGAGAACAAGTGCCCTCCATCCTTTGCTCCATGGGCTCTACTTAAGGTTGGTCTTTGCAATTACACGACGATTCAACAAAGCAAGTTCTGGGCACCACACCTTCAAAGGGGTGGTTGGTATCTAGAATTTCCCATCTCCTTTACCCCAGATGAAGAGGTGGAGTTTCGAAGTAGCATACTTGGCAATGCACATGTCTTCCCAATAGCAGAGGAGGAGGATGTCATTGTTTTGCAGGATCCTTCTTCATTACCTCCAAATGTGACAGAAGATGGGACCTCGTCTAAAAAGAAAAGGTTGTCAAAGAAGGAGAAGGAGAAGCTAGAGGAAGAGATGGCAACTAAAACTGCTAAAGAATAAGCTGAAATTGTAGATAAAGCGGTGGAGATGCTCTTACGAAGGCGGCAATTTCAAATCAACATGTTTTAGATTCATCCTCTATGATGGATTCTCAGGCTGTAGGTTCTTGCTATTTACAAACCTCTTGGAATGTGGCTACGCAACGAAAGGCACATCAGCCAACAACCTCAGGTTCTTCTGCACCACCTGTTACTGTGTCCACTGAGTCATTTATTCAAAATGCCTCAGTGTTCACTATTATCGATTCTTTGGGGGTCAGCGGAGGTCATCATCCTCTTTGGGCATCACTCCACGATTTCATATCTCGGGTATTATATTTCTCCTTCACAATTTCAGTATATTTCTATAATATCAATTGATTTTAATCTTTTTATTATTCATCATTTGATTCATTTCGTCTATTAGGTTGGAATAGTGAGGGTCCGTCGTATTTCCAATCCACAATGCAAACACACTGGAATCGATCTGATTATTCCAGACATTCCAGAAAATTTGCCTGTGCCTGGAATATCAGTCCCGGGTACGGCGATTCCACCTTGGAATGTTAGGTCGGAAAAATATATAGAGACGGTATTCAAATTTGCTGATTTGTACTTGCATGACGATGCCGCTCTCCTACTTTTTCATCTAAATGACCGCAAGGTCTTGTTTGAGGTGGAAGAGCTAGCAAAGACTTATAATTTCCGACTTCAGCATGATTGGTGGGCAATGAATGAACTTCCTTTAGCTTTGCCACCTAATTCCTCATCCACGGTATGTTCAATCTTATCAATTTATTTATTTTTCATATTAAAGTAAATTTATATGTCCTAATTTCTTCTTACATTCTTCTTGTAGTGTACTCGGCTCTGGGCTCAGTAATTTATACGAGATGATCCAATCAAGTCTCAATTCTACTTTCGCTGGAGCATTGATGAACACGACACTTTCTACAATGTGGTAACGTCTGACACTTAGCTTATGCATGAGAGTGTGCCATGGCGAGGGCCTCGGGAGAAAAGTTCTGATTTCATGAGGTTCTCCATCGAGGTAGTGTCGGAGGTCGGAGATATTATATTAGAATTTAGATTGGAATGCCTCCACTGGTAAAAATTATTTGATTCTAAATCTTCTATTTGATTTTTTCAATGTGTTTCAACATTTCTTTATACAATCAAGCCGGTTTTAAATTGTCTATGCCTTTTGCAGGAGCATCTATTCGTGTTTGCCAAGCGATCGATTGCCATATTTTGGCTTTTAAAGATGATTCGGAAATCTTCAAAATTCTTTGGCAACTTGTCATTCCTACATCAATGCCGCCTCCGCTAGCTCAGAATAAGAGGATTCGAAGGCATGCTTCTAATGAGCGTCGTGAGAAGAGACAAAATCGCAATCACGTAGCATCTTGTGAGTAAGTTTGGACCTTGTACTATGGTTTATCCTTCGTACTATATACATATTACCTCCAATTCCTTATTGTTTTTTTTTCTTGTAGAGTTTCAACAAGATCAACACTTTTTGCTCCAACAAGGCCTATGATGTCTACACCAGGAATGCTAGAATGTGAGCAGTAAGCAATGAGTAGTGAGCGGTGAGCAGTGAGTAGTAAGCAATCTATCCTTTTCAGTTGGGCATCCTATAACCATAGATTTGGGGTGATTTACAAGAAACAATTTTACATTGTGACCTATTTTTGTGGTATGAAAAAAGTTCAAAATGGGAGAAAGTTGGATTAAAAAACCCGGAAATAAACTGTTTGGAGGATATTTGGATGAATGTAGATAGATGGATGAACATAGATAGATGAATGTAGATGAATGATTGCTCAACTTATAGTTTAAAAAAATATAGCAACTTCTAAAATATTAGTAAAAAAAAGAAAAAAAAGAAAAAAGAAAACCAACCGAGGGGCTCCTTGGTACCGAGGAGGGCCCTAAGGGCAAAACCAAAAAAAAAAAAAAAACCCAGCTGAGGGGCTCCTCGGTACCAAGGAGGGCCTTGAGGGCGAAACCATATATCTATATATATAATTTTTTTTTAAAATTTTAAAAAAATAAATAAATAAAATAAAAAATAAAATAAAAAACCAACTGAGGGGCTCCTCGATACCTAGGAGTGCCCTGAGGGCGAAACCAAGGGAAACCAAAAAACAAATTACAAAAATACAAAAATATTAAAAAAAAAATTATTAAAAAACTTATCGCCCATTAGGAAAAATTCTCCTTAAGGGGTTATCCAAATTGCCCATTTGGCACTTCAAACTTCTCCGTATATTTGAATACAAAAATTCTTGCTTCCACTATAGTTTATTATTTTACATAATTTTACAATTCTTGCTTCCACTACAATCTGAGTGAGGGGAAAAATGACACCTTGGTACCAAAGTGCCAATTTGGCACTCCAAACTTTTATGTAATTTTGAACACTAAAATTCTTGCTTCCACTATAATCTTCATCGCAGTGGAGCATTAGGCCAACGCAAAGCGTGGGTGAATTGCAAACTCTTGTATTATGTGTACAGATTCTTGTGCAAGGCAAATCGGAGGACGACAAGTAAATACATGCACCAAGTCTTAGTTTCAATGAAGTACAGCTCCTACTCCGCAATAGTAATCTCTAAGTTTTTCTTGTTTTGGTCATAATAGTTATGGCAAGTTATTGCCTCTTTTATAGTTTAGCTTTGAAACTATACAAAACTTTGGAGGGCCAAAATGGCTCTTTGGTACCAAAGAACCCTTTTGGGCTTCACAAAAAACTTGTGAAGTTTAACGATTTTCACTTGTAGAAATAGTAGAATTTGTTGAGGAAAAAAAACTTGAAACTGTTTTACCCGTTGTTGGGAACGGGAAAAAAAAAGACAAAATAAAAGAGAAATAAATGGGCCTAATAGGCTCTTTGGTATAGAAGAACCTCTTTTGACTTCTTTAAAATCTTGTAGTTCAGTGATTCATCTTCACTCTTGAAAGGTATATTTTTTATGCGGCATTAATTATGAAGCACTATAAACTAACATAGCTTTTGTTTCCCATTAAATTTCATGTCGCTCATAGAGAAATTTTCGTAAATCTAGATGAGATTTGAATGGATGTCCTAAACTACATTCATCCATAAACTTTGTCCATCCATGAAATATATCATCCAAAATTATTCATCCATTTAATGACGAGAAATAGTCAACTCCATATTAAAGTTTGGTTAGGTTTGTCCCTAAACTTCAACATTTATTTTCATGTGAAGCAATTTCATAGCCCATTTGTGAGTGAAAAATCACAGAAGACATTTATAAACCACGGTAATATGTTGCAAAATTTTACTTTTAAAAGAAAATTCCGAATATCATTCAAAGAAAATTCCTATAATTAAAATATTCTTGTCCATTTTTATCCACCCTTCTCACTGCTCACCGCTCACCGCTCACTGTTCACCGCTCACTGCTCGCATTCTAGCGTCGTTGATGTCTACACCACCATCAATCATTTTTCTCCTTAGCTATGCTAAAGATGTTGCTCAAGTGATGGTAGCGTTGTCATCTGCACCATCAAGGCGGCCTCGGCAGGCATTTGATAGTCGTGTTATTCAGTTTCTTGATGTAGAGGCTCATAAAAGTGCTGGTAGCGAGGATAGTTCCAAATAGGCTTACAATGGCAAGGCGATTATAGATAGTTCTTTGATTTGCATTACATGCTAATTGAATAAGCATTTGTTTTGGTTTGCCAATTGATTTGCCAATTGATAGCATTATCTTAGATTTCATATATACTTATCGCATTGTACCGTGTCCTTTAGGACTATTTCATTATATATTGATCTTCTTTTCTCTTCATGAAATGTTATAATGGTTTTCTGATACCAATTTCACACTAATAACTAATTCATACATTTATCTTCTATTTTACTAATTTACTCCCGCACTATCATCTTATCAAATAAGAAATATATTTAACCATATTTTTGGTCTTCATCTTATCAATCTTTATTTATTTTCAATTGTGAGTTTTCCTTTTCTTTAGTACCTGTATTATTTGAGCCCAAAATCCATATAGTATTCAAAATCATGGTAAAAAAAACCCTACAATTCGACAAAATTTACAATTCAAAATTTTACGCAGTTTGAAGTATAATCATTAAAGCCTATGTAAAATCCATGTTCATTAAGTCTATGTAAAATCCTTGTTCATCAAGTCTATGTAAAATCCTTGTTCATTAAGAACACCGGTTCCGTTAAAAATGTATGTGCCCCTATAAAAGCGTACTTACTAGAATTTTAAGAGTTTCATTTTTATTTGGTAAACTCTTATCAAAATGTTGAATGTTTTGGCTAAAGAAAATTTGTGATAATAAGTAGTAATACTTTAATTGATATTCTTCCAATAACAACAATATAAGAATAATATAATAAATTTATTTTTAACATTCAAAGAAATATCAGAAACAATATATCATTCATTTTATTACAGTAACTTTTGTAATATATTTTTTCTGATAAATTATTGTAATAAAATTGTATGATATATTGTTGTTATTACAGTAATTTTTTTTACAATTACTACAAATTTAAAGATGCACGTCTTGGATTTCAAAAATGACTTTTGATAGAAATAGAAATCATGAAGTATAAACATAATTGTAGAAGTATTGTCCAGACACACGAAGATTTTACACTAACACTAATACAAAATGGATATCATCCACTCTTTTAAACTCCATGATCATCATCACTTTAATTAAGAAGTACAAGATTAAAAATGGTTCCCTAATCCAAGTTATCATAAATCACACAATACTGATGTCCTCATATTCTATAGAATTCAAATGAAATTGAAAATGAAACTTCTCGTTGTTGGGAATTTTTAGCTCTTTTTCAGTTCTCATACCACGTATTCTAGTTAAAATACGTGTTCCAACTGTGTTGTATCATCCAGTAACTATTGAATCAATAGGAATCCAAGTATTCTCCTCTCGAGAAGGTTCCCATCCTCGATGTATACAATTTGTGTACTGATTGTGGAAAATGGCTAAAGTTGAACTTCCTTGAGTAGATTGTCGTCGTCCACGTCCTCGCCCGCGCCCTCGTCCCCGCCCTCATTCTCGTCGAAGCTCTTGCCACCCTCTTCCTTGTCCACCCATTTCTTGAACTCCACCTCCATGTTCGCTACTTTCTTGTTCTTCTATTGCATATTCATCACTTTGTTGACGTCCTCTTCCTCGGCCTCCTATATTAATTCTATTACCACGAACACGATGTCCTCTAGGCATGTTTTTTGCTAACCTCACTTCCCTTCCATCTCCAATTCTTTTTTATTTATTTATGAAAGATTGAATGTGAGACATACGCCTCCCCCTTGCTATGGTTCATTTTTTTAATGAAAGCCCGGGGGTGAGACTTATACCTCCCTCTTCCCCCTAGCTTTGGTTCATTTTTTAACAAAAGTCTGGGAGTGAGACATATGCCTCTCTCCCCCTAGCTTTGGTTCATTTTTTAATAAAAATTTGGGGGTGAGACATATGTCTCTCTCCTCCTAGCTTTGGTTCTTCTGTTTAATAAAAGCCCATGGGTGAGACATATGCCTCTCTCCCCCCTTAGCTTTGGTTCATTTTTTTAATAAAAGTTTGGGGTGAGACATACGCCTCATTCCCTCCAACTTCGGTTTAATTCTTTAATTAAATGTAGTGATGAATCATATATCCTCTCGTCCCACCTGATGAACTTGAATAATGGAAGGGGAAGGAGTGAGACCTATGCATTTCCCTCTCTCATTCAATGAACTTATTTAATGAAATGGTGGTAGGTAGAACCTATATTTTTTTTTGTAAGTATGTTTATTTAACAAAAGGAGAAAAAGTGGGACATATGCCTTACCCTCGTTTGGTTCATTTCTATATTGAAAGGTAGGTAAGACATATGCTTTGCCCTACCGTCATTTATTTTATGACATGATTTATGATGTAAAGAAAATTAAATTTTGTTGCAAATTTTTAAGTGAACATGGAACATATGATATATATCAAATTGTAGAATATTCACAAAATCAATGACATCATCATTTTTTCAATCAGATTTTGTTCAATAACTCGTAAACACTAGGAGCAATGATTTTTATTATATGAATGGAATATAGCCATTGACATGCTAATAATTTACATATTTTACAAAAAAAAATCCGAGTTTATATACAAAAGTTATTGAATTTTGAGGTTTTCCTGAAACCTACCAATTCCAGACTTAAAAAAAAAAAAAAAACTCATTTAACTTTTTGATGCGGACTGCTTTTTCTCTAACTCTTTCGAGGAGGACACGCTTAGTCAACTTACAATTCGCACTAGGGTTTCTTCGTCGTCAAACTCGTTAGGTTGCACTGCCGCAACACCCTTTTCCGCCGCCGCAACACTCTCCTCGGCCGCAATGCTCTTCTCCGCCGCGACGCTCTTCTCCGGTGCAACCCTCACCTCCGCCGCAATAGTTCCTCACAACACCACGTCCTCTATAGTAGTCTTCTACTGCACACCGCCGCTTGTAGAAGTTGTTGCCGTTGTTTGCAGAAGTTGCTCCTCCCGTGACTTGTAAAAGTTGTTGTCTCCGCTTGTAGAAGTTGTTGCCCCTACTTGTAGAGATCCTCACACTTTCGCTACTATCGCTCTATCAACTTACTAGGGTTGCCCTTTGCACATCTAGTACTACTGAATCCACGCGCTCACATTATACTAGGCTGCGGCAATCAAGTTCTACACCAAAGGACTACTTCTCCAACGCTCCAGTACTAGCATCATCTACAAATTCAGCACAAAACTTTCAAAATTTGTACTACAAGACTATTCATCTTTACGGCAGCCCTAGGTAAGTGATCTTTAAATCATTAGGATTTCAATTTTTTCATCTCTTCTCTCTTCATTATAGCATCTATTAGCTGATTTCTTTGTCTGTTTCTGATTATCGTGACTATTTGTTTTTTTTCCACTCATTTCACAGATAATATTTCACCTTAATATACAAACTAGGCTACTTTGTATTGATTTTTAATGCTTTTATTTTTTTATTTCTCACATAGGACTAATTTGAAGTGAGGCAAATGTCATACCTTCCTATCTTCTAAGTTCTCTTGAACATGGTTGATCAAGGGGGTGAGGCATGTGCCTCACCTATTTAACTTTTCAATTTCTAGTATAGAGTTCATTTAGGAGGGGGGGTGAGGCATATGCCACACCCCTCCAACTCTTAAGTTTCTAGCATATGGTAGATTGAAGGGGGTGAGGCATGTGCCACACCCCTCCAACTTATCAGTTTCTAGCATATGGTTGAATGAGGGAGTGTGGCATAGGTCATATTTTTTTTTGTATTATGTTTTTAATATGATTTCAATTGTTTGACTAATGATTTTTATTTTAAATTTTGTTGAACATTTTCTAGGGTTTATGAGGCAAATTTACAATGCCACCGCCACGGGAGAAAGAGTTTGCAAAAATGCCAAAGGCTTCAAATCCATCTGTAGCTTTTCAAGATTATGGGTGGTTTCTTACACGAGATGACAAACCAATTATTCTAAAAATTACTCATTATTCATGGGGAGAGGGGAAGATTTAATGTTTAAGAATATGAAAAAGAGGAGCATCTGTTCAAAAAATTGTAGCTCCAGCTTTCACCGGAGATGCAGGTTCTTGCGAGATTTTTGTTATACCAAATGCGGTAACCGGTGTTACTTCTTTTATTCTGAAAACTTCCAATATTATTCGAAGCTTGGATGATTTGGTGGGTATGAAAATCACAGGCCTACCTAAAACACGGAAATAATGGACAGAGTTGGGTGAGGCAAAACAAAATCTTTGCACTTCTATGTTAAATGTGTTTAAGACTTTGACTGAATCTGAGCAGTTGGAATTGACTGAGTTCATGGATGCTCATAAACGTTTTGTCGTGATTATAGGATGGTTTTGTTTTGAGATGTAACATTTATTACCATATAAAAATTATACATGTGATTTGTTATTTAATATTTATTAATTTTTTTGTATATGTTGCATCTATGTAAATTTGGAAAATGGTGTACTATTTATACAATACTAGAATTAGATTTCTACTCTTCAATTTTAACAAATAAAAAGACTTGAGTAATCAATTTCTACTTATATTATATCACAAATTTCATATTTATATGATTTGTTTTTGCAAGCTAGATTATAAAACCTAAAATAAATGATTCCTTACATCTTCTCAAATATAGAAGAATAATGTTCTGTATAATTACATCAAACTACATGTTTTTGGTAATTTGTATTGATTTGGAATTATATTGAATAATAGAATTATGTGACCAAATACACTTAATGTACTATAATATTAACAATTAAATATTAAAAAAAATCCCTTTAAAAAAATGCACACGGCTATGTACACTTTTAATGAAACCGGTGTTTAAGTCTATGTAAAATCCTTAAAAGTTTGCTCTCTTTTTCTGCTCACTGCTCTCCGCTCACCGCTCACCGCTCACCGCTCACCGCTTACATACGAGCTTTTCCCGCCAACCGGGCAGGGAAATGACCCATTCCTTCTCGAGAACTTGTCTTGCACGACATGAAGGTGATCGTCTTTCATGTCATTCAACGTGTCGATACCCCAAACCCGAAGCTTACGATCGATATTTAACGTCGAAACAGGCTCCAAAGCCTCGTCTATATTTGACCTTGGCCCAAATTCTACGGTGGAAGCACTTTCCGGATGGTCTAGTGAGGAGGAACGATAGTATCAACGTCTGGAACTCACCATATACACAACCGCCTCTAGAAACTATCTACTAGAACTATCTAAAGGAAAAATGTAAGAATGGCCAACTTGCATCTGCAAAATCACCAAACAATATGGTCCACCGGTCATCACCTCCAACTACCACATGTCCAACCACAACCCCTCACATAGAAAGGTCATGCCGGTCATGACCCTTACTTCACTCCTACAATATCCTACCACAGACTAAAAATATAATAAACAAGGCTATTAAAAAACTCCGGCAACAACAACCTCCAGCACAAGAAAGGTACCATAAACACAATCCTTAAATTCAAAATTGATACCTCTCCCTCAACAACATAAAAGAAAGAAATGAAAGGTCAGAGATATTGGCACACGCTTGCAGTGGATGATCCCAAGTTGCAACACTTGCAAGCAAGAAAAAACACAAAATTTCTTCTTCTAATGTCCAAAATAAAGGTGTAGTGGGACAGTTGACCACGGTGTTCAAATACACATACTCTCCAAAGCAATGCCACAATGGAAAATATGACGCAGCAACAAGCCAATCCAACCCTAGAATTGGATTAAATAGCAAAATCTCCAATTGCATGTGCAAATTTCATTCGCATCCGAGTCAAAATGCCCTCGCAAACAACCTCTAAAGTTTAGACACTAATCTTTCTTTTAAAGCCACATTAAAATGTGATTTTTCAAAGTTTTTAAAACTAGAAAATTTTACACCATTAGTCTTCTATTTTTCCACAAACTCAAATGCGTGATTGGAATTTGTAAATAACTATTTTTCCAAAAGCTAAAAATTTAGAGTCTAAATCGAAAAATGTTTTGAATCTATAGCTCACGAAATGACGGTTCTGGAATCCGCGGCGCAAAATTGAGTACCTCTAGGATTAAAAATCCTATCGACTTTGAGTTCTGTGCCTACAACCGTGCATCATAGTGCCTCGGCTCTCTAAGCCCATTGGGCTTCTCAGTACTCGCGTTCACGAATGGGGAGTGGACGTATAGCGTGGGCCCAACCTGTAAGCCTTTGATTGTATCCTGTTGAATCGATGTCATGTCCTCCAAGCCCACGTGCCCTCACAATCTACTTAAGAGCCCGCACTCCACACCGACCTTGGTCGTCCTCACAGGCTCCAATTTTCCTTGAGTTGTGGCCAACGCCCGGTGTAAAATCACGCCCACAGCACCTCGCACCCCGACCCCGACGTGATCTCCTCATTACCGCTTGCTCGTCCGCAAAGTTGGGAATAAACTTGATGGCGATGAACTTCTCTACTCTCGGATGAAACTCTGCCGATATCACTCGGTCCGACATTGGATGAAAAATTGGGGGATCCCTCTCTCACACAGTGAACCCCATCTTCTCCATAACATGAACATGAGCTCCTTATCTCACACTCACAACATCAAGTACCACGAAGACTAGTATTAACACAACATTTAACTTGTAATCCACTCTTCCTCTGCTTTTGCCATTGTTTACTATTCATCAAATGCAAAAAATAGTGAAAAAATAAGAGAAATATGAGAGGGTCTTTGTCAAGTAAGAATGTACTGTATCACTCATGTTGTCAAGCGTCTCGCACTCCACAAAAAAAGAATCAACGAATGCCAACCGAACTAAAAGAATGCAGAGCCTTCACAAATGATAACCCATCAATCGAAGCAAAGGAAACTCACTAAACACTTACTAAACACACTTTCAAAGCTTGACTTGACAAAGACCTACACGCACACACACGAAACCCAAATGCATGAAATACATCCGTTGGGTGAATATAATTTGGCGAAAGTGCATCACTAACAAACATAGATTAGAACTATCTAATCTAGACTAACAATGCAGGATAAGGTGCAGCCCTCAATGCCACATCCTAATAGTTGGAGTTGTAGTTTAGATTGGAACCTAGTTGCTAGCAAAGCTTATTAGAGCAGCGTCGGCTCTGCACACACTCAGAACGCATCAGGAGCAGCGCCATGGCTGTGGATGCAGAACCTCGTAGAACCGTCGCCACATGGCCTCCTAAGTTTGCTCTGATTAGCCTCCTCTCATGCACATCCCATGTGTAGGTCTTGATTTGAACGTTGACGAGCCATGCCGGGATGCAGAAGATGCTCATCACAGGTAGCATGCTCAGCCTGATTGTCATCAAACCCCGAGCAGCTTGAGCTCAAACTGGCCGTGCAGGTAACATCCAATTCTTAGCTTCGAAGCAGTTTTTGTCCTTCATGCAGGCTGAGAGTAATTATTTCCTTTCGTCTATGCTGAATTTTACTGGTTCGTGCAGGAATCCGTGAGAAGTCGACCCCATTCTTCTTTTTCTGCTGACTTCCTGACCTGCTTTGTGGACAATTATAGTTGTTGGTTGAAGTTCTGGGATGACGTTCCTTGCAGATGGAAACGGGACCACGGTTGGAAGGATGAGGATACATGCCGGCAAAGTGTTGGCTCTTTACAACGGCACGTTTATTATTGAGCATTGGTGACGTTGGTGAACCGCACTTTCCTTCCGGGGTTTTTTCTTATCCCTAAAGTCTGCTTTCCAACTGCCAATTTGATTCTCTTCCTTGCAAAGATGGGTGCCGAAGCCGGCAGCGACATCTTTGGACCACTGATGAGTAGGTGATTCCCTTGTTGAAGAAATTCAGAACATGTAGGTGATGGCCAGCTTGTTGAAGAGAAGTCCATGTGCTAGGTGATGCCCAGGTTGTCCAAGAGATGAATCAGAACATGCAAGGTGATGCCCCTGTTGGAGAGGAGGACATCTAGGTGGATCTCTCTGGGTTGAAGAGAAGAACATGGCGCTGGTTGTTGAAGAGATTCAGGACATGTAGGTGACACTGACCGTCTTGTTAGAGAGATTCAGAACATGTTTACTGACTGGGTGACGCTCAGCTTGATGAAGAGAATCTGAACATGTAGGCACTGGCAGGTTTCCAGGATCTGACGCTCAGGACCATCCGGCCATGGCGTCCACTGGCAGCGTGGAGACGTCCCGGAACAGGAAGCTGTCGCTAGAGCAGCCCTACATCCCGTCGCTCCCCGACGACATCGCACTGCTGGTGCTCTCCCGCGTGCCGCCCCGCTCGCACCCGCTCCTCACGTCCGTCTGCAGCAAATGGCGCTACCTGGTGAATAGCACCTCCCTCCACGAGCAGCGGAAGGAGGCCGGCACCACGACGCACTTCCTCTGCCTCCTGCAAGCCGCGCCGCAGCCCAACCCGAAGCAGGCGCCCGTCTACAACGTGAGCCTCCTGAACGAGCACAACGCGTGGGAGCGCCTCCCCCCCATCCCGGAATACCACCAGTGGGGACTACCCCTGTTCTGCCGGATGGCGGCGGTGAGCGGGCGCCTGGTGGTGGTCGGAGGGTGGAATCCGGCCACCTGGGAGACGCTCCGCTCCGTCTACGTCTTCAGCTTCAGCTCGTGGCGCTGGGAGCGCGGCGCCAACATGCCGAGCACGCGCTCCTTCTTCGCGTGTGCGGCAGTCGGCCACCACATCTTCGTCGCGGGCGGGCACGACAACACGAAGATGGCGCTCGCGAGCGCGGAGCGGTACGACCTCAGAACAGACACCTGGGACGTCCTCCCTCCGATGCACTCGCTCCGTGACGAGTGCATGGGCGCCGTCCTGGGCGATAAATTCTACGCCATCAGCGGCTACCACACCGCCACCCAGTGCAAGTATGTGAAGAGCGCGGAGGTGTACGACGCGGTGACGAATTCGTGGACCCAGATTCGGGAGATGGTTCACGTGAGTCCCGGTGCGATTGTGGGCGCCGCGGGGTGCTTGTTCATGGTGCACGACAGGCAGGTTCTAGCGTACTGGTGTGAGGAGTGGGAGGTGCTGGATGAGCTGCCTGGCGGCGACGGTGGAATCTCCCCGCCGGTGTGCGTTGCGGCGTTCGGGGAGCGGAAGCTGGTGGTCACCGGGACGTGTAACGTGAATGAGGACAAGTATAGGACATTTTTGTACCACCTGCCGCAGGCGATGAGCTCGAAGCGCTGCAAAGGCGTTTGGGAAGCTCTCCCTGTCCATGAGCACTTCCTCGGTATGGCTCAGGCCTCATGTGTCGTTGAGTCGTAGGAGTGATGTGTACAGGTTTGGATTCGGTTGTGGAGAAACTAGTTGTTGATACCGCTACTACTGCAAGTGTTCTCGATTCGAATTAATCAAGTTAGAGATGAGCAGGTTCAGGCATAATCGTCTTCGGATAGGAAATTGTTGCACTTGGCCGAGATTCCTTTGTTGGCTGTCTCGGTAAGCAAGGCAGTACCACTGTTCCTGACAGTTACAAATGCGAGTATAGCATGCTATTATCATATCAATACGGTACAGTACTCTATCGGATTGATTCGTATCTCTGCCCTTGAATTCACCGACGGTTTTGGACAAGTTTTGAAGAAGGATTTGACATTCTAGGTTAATGTGGCAATTATTGACTTTGACTTGTTTAGTGGTATCGGTGACCGTCAATGATAGTCAACCTATGTCACAGTGGACGTCGAAACGGAGCCTCGTTACTAGAATGGGGTGAGATTGCAGAAACAGACTCAGGACTAGGTGCCAAGTCGTCTTTTTTATTAAATAAATGTTTGGTAAAAGGGCAGAAGTCGTCACCATCTCATGAGGCTCTGGCACTTTTAAACTCATGAATCTCTTGCACTTTTTAAGCAACTGTTGACTATCTTTTTTTGTTTTTTTTTTTGGGCACAAAACAAAACAGAGTTTGATTGGAAAGAACAGAGCAAAATTCACCGCGCCTGGTCTGGCATCGAAGGCAGGAGCCTAGTGAAACTCTCTAACCGGAAGTAAAGAAAACAACTCTTGACTAACAAACTGACTGTTTGATTTTTATGTATTCAGTATCCTGTTACTAAAACTTTCAGAATAAAACTTATATAAAATCGAATACTAGGAGGCATCATGTTTGACCTAGAGTATTTGAACCATTTATAAGATCACATTTTATTAATTGCATTTAATCAGATGTACAGTATTCATTTATGTCTTCAGTAGGCACAGTAAGTGCTGAATGACTCCTTTCTAGACGTAAGATTCCTGTGATGCTTGATATTCTCAACATCGTCGTGTCTGCAAACAGTGGCGCTTGGAGCCAAGAAGTGTACAATACTTAGAGCACCCGCATTTTTAACACGGGCATTCGAATAGCGGTAATCACAGCGCCGTAATGGATGTTGGGCCGGCGAGGCTAGTGCCACTTATGTCCACATCATGGAGCCGGCAATTGACCGTCCAAGAAACCCGGGCCGCTATGGGGCAGAGCCACAATGTTCCATCAGCTCATGATCGGTCAAGGCTTCTTGGAGCAGAGATTCCTCTAAATTGATTGTTTTGGTCTTGTAACCCTTTAACGCCGGGCTGGCTATGGCGCGACCATCCATCTATGAATGTAGTAGATATTGCACTTCACAACCTTTTACTCTTGTAGATGATGGTTGGGCCATAGCCACGCCAGTGCTAAAGGATTAAGGATTAACTTAATGAGCCTCTCCAAATGTTAAGGCTTTAAAGAGGAGGCCCAGAGCGACCATGGACGGAATGTACCCGTTGCCTTTCAAGATGATGGACAACATAATCTAGGACACTTGTAGATTCCGCCCATGGTCGCTCTGAGCCTCGTCTTTAAAGGTTGAAAGTTGTTATATAAAGGCTTGTGGGGCTCTTTTTAATAAATAGTGCTACACCATCTCAATGAAAAGATGCTCCTGGCTCAATAAAGAGCCTATTTGCAAAGGCTCATGGATCGTGTTTTTTAATACTATAGTTGGAGGTACGGTGAAGATCCCCAAATACATCATGTAGGCTAGATGGGGTCAAAGGGTTTTATTCCTTTTTTGAATCAAAAGAGACAGAGGGTTATCTTTGGATCGTCGTATTCTCGTCCACTAAGCGTTTTGCGGGAGCCATTGGGCAGCTAAGGGTCTAAGAGCATCTCCACCTGGGCACCGGGCCCCAGCAGATTTCGTGAGTTTGCGTGTTTGCACCCCAGACTTGTCGCACCGCAGACGCCAACACGAGGTCCCGGTCCGCCGACTCGGCGTTGGGCAAGCAACGAGATGCGATATCCACGAGTTTTGCTGTGGGTTCACCAAAATTCTCTGTTCCAGTTTACCTATCTCGTACTACTATGCATCAGTTGCGCAATAGCTGTTGAAATTTGATTGGCAAACTTTTTGGAACCCGTTTCCCTACTTGTGGTTTCAAAGGCTGCGGTGGAATTTTTTTGCGCTATAGAGGCTGCCGTCCACGCTCCTGACGGGAGTCTCCCACCCTGGCGTGAAGTTTTACCTGTTAGCGGTGGAGATGCTCTAACCAGCCCTACCAGAGCCAAAGCCCCCTCTCCATGCGAAGTCACCTGGTTAGAAGACCGCTTGGGATGCTTGGTTAGAAGAGCATCTCCACTCGGAGACAGAGAACCACCAAATTGGAGTTTTGTGAGGTCAAAAAGTTGCACCCAACACCTCAAAACGGGGAAACTTTATAAAATTTTAGAAGTTTTGGTGCATGGCACACCAAAATCTGCTTGGATGGGAGAGTGCGCCATTTTTTTATGTTGGCGACACACCCATACCCTCGCGACATGTGGCGCCATGTCATTGATGGCAACACGTGGCGCCGTGTCATTGGTGGTGGGAGGTGAAAGGTGAAAGTGTTTTTTTGGGTTGAAAAATTTGGAGCTTGTGGTGGAGCTCTTGAAACGCCAAACCCTAAATCACTCATGGCGTGGAGTAGATTTTCAGACCTAGCGTGGAAAATTCCACGCCAGGAGTGGAGATGCTCTTACCCCCGGCAGTCTGGTTCTCACGGTCCGGCAGTAAATTAGGGTTCCGAACTCGCTGGCTTCCCACAACGTCCTCTCCCTCTCCGCCACCGCACTCTCACTTCTCTCACCTCTCTTCCCACGACGACGTGCTTTGTTGCATCTACAGCTACGATTTCCGACTTGAAAGGTAGTAGTGAGCAAGTGAGTAAATTGTTCCTCTTTACATTGATTTTTTTTCAAATGTTGGCCATTTTGACATCGTCGTAGAAAAGTAGCCTTGATGTGGTTAGTGCGGAAGTCGAGTCCACGAGCGAGTTGGGACAATTACGAGCAGAGATGGAAGTCATATTGGAGCGGTAGACCTAGTTGAAGCCTTTGCAAGGTGAGAGTGAATCTCTTGTTCGCAAATAAATCAAGGCTCATAGTCTTATCATTCATTTTACATTTCGTAGCACCAATTACATCGTTGCAAGTTCTAGTTAGGCTGTGATTCTTGGTTTAGCTTTGTATACAGGGTTAATGATATCTTTCCATGAGGTTTTTAAAGAGTTTCAAATGTAGAGAAGTTGGTTACGTTTATTGTTACTTGTAGTGCTTTGTATGAATGTTTTGTTAGAAATAAAAGCATTTTAGAAGTTTATGCACCCCTGACAAGCAACATTTTCTACCTCAAAGAAAACAAGGACAAGGCAGAATGTCAAGACGGACCAAAAAATCAATGAACCTCGTTGCATCATTGTATAACTTGCATCATCACATCTGCTCAAACCTGGAGAAGCTAGCCAGCGAGTTGCATTTTCGCAACTTGTGTATTAAGTGATCTGCCCAATGTCTCAATTGTCCCTTTGGATGAACTTTGGTCGTTGACAGCTTACCTTTAACCCTTAAGTGTCAGCCAGTAACCGTATATATAGGCACGTATCTTACTCTATAGAATATATTAAAGTTTGGCAAGACTTACACCTTTGGATTGAAGATTCTACAACCAAGTTCATCTTTCTTTTGGAGGTCTAATTTTTGAAAAAAAATTAATGATTGCCACTGAGATGTCAAAACAAGCTAGGAAACAACTTTAAAAATCAAACCTCACAAACAATCCAAAAAAAAAAAAAAACAATTCAAAAAATTTACATCACATAGTGCTACAACCTCCAATACTACTAAGGTAGGAGCACCCATAGGCATGCGTTTAAGGGATTGTGTTGAGTTATCTTGAACAAGGGAGTGAGAAAACTATGTTTTAGGATTAGCAAGAGGAAGGCAAAAATATCGGTATTGGTAGAAGTTAGTGAACTAAAACCATTTTTTTAAAAAAATATTGCAAAGTCAAAAATCCACTGTTTATTTCAAAACTTGTCCATAGAGGTTGTTAGAATGGGGTAAAGTGTAAGCCTTTACTGCCTTGTGGTGATCTACAATGAAGCCAAAGAGCCTCTAAGAAAGAGGACTATAGAACCCAAAACCGTCCACTTATGTTTGATGGTAACCATCCATTGATTACTAAAACTGTAACAATGACACACTAGTCTCCAAACACGTGGACCCCAAAAACTAAACTTAGGTGGCTTTAAAGTCAAACACCATCATATCTTATCATGTTCAAGCTATCCTCCACATTAGCTTTCATGGGCACCCAAAATCGGCCACCTCACACCCAATTGTCACTCCTTAGTGGCATTTGCTGCTGCTGGAATTTCATTGGCTAATCTAGTCATTGGGATCGGTTCCCACAGCATGCGATTGTTCCCACAGTCAAACGTAGGGTCCGTTGGAGGCTTGGCTGTCCCTGGCCGTTGACAATGGCTTCCGCTGCCCAGTTTGTTGCTGATCAGCGACGAGGGCCGCCAAGCTTGCCCCCGATATGAACGTGCCGGAGCGCCTCTGCCGTTTCATCAGTTCACCTTCTGCTTTCTTCCTAGCTCTCTCCGCACTCTTCTTGGCCTTCTTGCGCTCGCGCTCTACCTTCCGCCTCTCGGCTTGGATACTACGCATGACCTTCTCCGCCTCCTTCCAAGTCTTCTCTTCCTCTCTCTGGACCTTCCTGGCTTCTGCTTGAATCTTGCGCTCCTCCCGCTCTTTTGCAACTGCCAATTTTTTGGCTGCCTTGGCTTCCATTGCGTTGATGTAGTCCTGAGAGGTCATGATGATGGACTTCGAGTAGTCGACTAGGGGCTCTTCTGTTCGGCAAGCTCGTGGAGTGCGGCGCACTATCTGAGGCAGCGCAAACAAGTTGCGGGCTGTTGCAGCGGAGCCAATGTCGGCGTCAGAGTCCACCCCAGCGTAGCCATCACCATCGGACCCAAGCTCGGGATCCGATTGCACGAAGAAGTGCGGGTCCGCAATTGGATCTTGCTCTGCAACGCCTCCCTCGCCGACTCCGATCTAGTGCACCTCACGGCCGTGTCCATCGGCGGACAGATCGTCGCAGTCAGAGGCCGAGTCCTCCGTGCCTTCCAAGTCTGATCCGGCTCCCGAGGCAAAGCATGAACTAGGAGCCATGTACTTTTCCATGGCGTTCGGATTGAGTGGCCAGATTCCAGTGGCCGCGAACCCTTTCTGGATTTTCTCTGTGGTAAGAGCCTTCTTTAGTCCTTGAGAAACCCAGTCTGCAAGGTCCTCTTTAGATGCACCTTTGCCTTTGTTGTTTATTGTCCAACGATCTCTTCATGCTTGGAATGCTACATTGAATGGCTTAAATATGCTCACATCTAATGGCTGAAGTCTGTGGCTTGTGTGGCTCGGCAATGTCACGATGTCAAGTCCTTGCTCTCTAGCCTTTTGAATGACCTCTAAGGTGACATGTGATCCATGTCCATCGAGTACTAGTAAGTGTCTGTTTTGTATCCAGATCCCATATTTTTCTTTCACGATGCTAATAAAATGCGAGATCCATGCTGAGAATAAAAACGTTGTCATCCATGCGTTAGGTTGCATTGCCATGCAAGCTTTAGGCTCACATCTAACTATGTAGTTTCGCAACCTGCGCTTTCCCTTAAAGATGTAGAAATTAGGGATGTACGCACCTGCTACGTTCACCCATGAGAGCACGATTACGTGCTCTCTGTTATCTGGCACTGTTGTATGTAGAGATCTGCTCCCGCGTCGCGCAAAAACTAGAGTCCCACCTCCATTCCGAGCCGCTTGAGCACCTGACTCATCTGCATTCCAAATATGGACGGGGAGTAATGAAACCGCTCATAAACTAGCCCTAGGTTCTCATAGAAAGAAGCTACGCTAACAGAATTTAGACTTTGCGCTCGGCCTTCGTCTAATTCTTGTGCAGATCTTAGAGTAAGTTCGAGATGTCTCTTACGAAACCAACGCATCCAACCCCTGCCAGGAATTCCTTCCGTAAATGGCATCCAACGCACCTGGGTGATTTCGGCAACCTTGATTCGGAGCTCTTGCACAGAGATCGGGTGCGCATGATCTTACATGCTCAATATCCACGTGACCAAATCTGACTCTTCTTGTGTCGTGAGTACTCCCTGCCGCCCTTTCTTTCGTTGTATGACTTTGCCGTAGACGTGGTCTCTAAGAAAAGAAGCCGGTATGCCGAAGTCCCGACCCACAGTCCGCAACTTCCCACCAGCATCGACTGCTGCAATTGCAGCCGCGAGGGTGTCATTGGACCAGGTGCCTGTCCGCCTTGTTGTTCGTGAATGTCCACGCGGTGCGCCATGTCGCTGTTGATCGTCTCCGACGTCTGCAGTGCGGTCAGCAGGTTCTGTTGGCGACGTCGCCTCAGCAGGTGGAGCCGCATCTACGGACTGTAGGAAGTCACGCCGTGATCTTGGAGGCCCGGAACTTCTGGTACTCGATCGAAAATCCCCGTAAACCGGGCGCCGTGTGTCCATCACTCCTTGAGAAATTGCATGCACTGTACTTCGGCCACTGACATCGAACTCAAGTTGATCTAACTCTTGGGATGCATATTCGTTGCAACGTGGAGTCCACCCTCGAGTCCACCCCCCGTTTCTGGATATTCCATATTGTTGTAACTCAGGTGCCCATGATTCAGGCTCATTGAAATTGTCCTCTAAATACTCTTGACTTTGCCTCAATGTATTTGACATATTGACAACAAAATCAAATAACAATAGTAGACACAAGCAAAACAAAAAACAGAAGTAAACACGTCAAGAAGGTTGTAGCTCAATCACTAAGTTAAAGCATGGAAACAAAAAGCAAGACATACAAAAAACAAGCATATGTCACAGTTTCCCAATGAGCACCTTATACCAAGAGCTTGTACTTCCATAGCCGCCATGAAGAGTTACATTTTAATGACCTTTTACTTACTCTAAACCGCCACCCTAGAACCCGAATATATCCCATTAAATGAGATGATCCGCCTCCACTTACACCCTTAATTGTGTTCAGTAGCCTTCAAGGCACCCATTGTATGCACCCTAAACCAAGCTTCCAACTACCTCTCTATTTTTCACAAGGCTACAATGATGTACTATTCATTGTCATATATAGAATCTATAAGCAACCCTTCTAGCCCTAATTCTGTTCCCATGTTCATCCATTACCGCCCTTTTTCCACTACAGCCAATGATAGGACTCAAAAGCTCGACCATGGATACAAATATAGGTCTCGCCCATGGGTACACGCATGCTTATGGGTGCTCCTACCTTAACCCATATTTCCATATCTCCTGCATTTCAACATTCTGCCTTATCAAAGGATGACCTATTTTGTTTCGCATGAGCTGCAGTTCTGATTTTGAGTGTAATGCAAGGTCTACAACCACCTCCTTAACGCTTTGTCTGCGGGAGCATCAAGTAGGGTATGGCTCAAATCTCCTGAAGAGATGTAAAATTACCTGGAAATATCGGAGGTGTAACTTAAATGGTGGGTTGTTCCCTTTCTCCATTACAGCAAGCTGCAGCGGTTGAATTGAACTTATTGAGCTGCCAGTGGAAAGAGATAAGTAAAAAGCACTTAGACATAGAAGATGGTGGCTGAGGTCTTCAAACTTGGTGAGGAAGCTGAAAGAAGTAAGCAGCGTCTTTCAACTTCCCCTCAATTCACTTTCATTAGAACCTCGATTTCCTCTGAAGACTAGGGTTTGCTATAGACCTCTCTAGAAACATTGTCTCACTTGTAAATGCTAAAATATTTTCCCTTTCACTGTTGCTGAGGATTAGATCTTACTAAACCATCGCAATAGAGGACTCAATTCTATGTTATCTGCACCAAGGAATCCTGAACGTAAAATTGCAGAATTCGTGCAGTATGAAAAGTTGTGGCTACACCGTATCTAATGCAAGAAAATTGCTCTGCACAAATCTACCTATCTGCAGGTCAATGCTTTGCGCACAACAGCAGATCACAGCAGGCAGAACCTCTTCCGTGAAAGCAAAACAGGCAGTCGCACCGAGCAGACCCTAAACCGTGAACATGCGCCGCTGAGCTCGTCTGTGTAGGTAGCCGGAACGGTGGAAGCTGGAATTCTGCGCAGCGAAGATAACGAGCTTCACGTCGTCGTGCGGAGAGGGGTGAGAGAGGTGAGAGAGCGGCGGCGGGGAGGGAGAGGACGTCCTAGAGAGACGGCGAGTTCGGAGCCCTAAACCGGGGTATCAAGGCATCCCAAGCGGTCTTTCGACCAGGTGACTTCGCATGGAGGAGAAGACTTCAACTGTCGTCGGGCAGGTCAGACCTTCAGATGCCCAAAGGCTCTCGATAAACGCTCGATGCCACAGAATACGGCGATCCATTATCTTACTTTTTTTTCGAAAAGGAACAGAGGGTTTGAGCACTGAGATTTGAGGTTGCAATCCAAATCTAGGTGAATTTTCTAAAATTTGGGGGCTGTATTCCGGGGACTTTCAGGAATCCAATCTACAGAGGGAATACGGCAAGTGGAAGATTCTACTTGCTCCGGGTTTTTATAAGGTTCCAGGTAGGCTCCTGAACTTGAAGACTGCCACGTAAGTACTATTCCGCAACTTCTTCATTGCAAAAGTCGTGTTGTTTAATTGAAGTCGTAGTTTAGATTGGAACCTAGTTGCTAGCAAAGCTTATTAGAGCAGCGTCGGCTCTGCACACACTCAGAACGCATCAGGAGCAGCGCCATTGCTGTGGATGCAGAACCTCGTAGAACCGTCGCCACATGGCCTCCTAAGTTTGCTCTGATTAGCCTCCTCTCATGCACATCCCATGTGTAGGTCTTGATTTGAACGTTGACGAGCCATGCCGGGATGCAGAAGATGCTCATCACAGGTAGCATGCTCAGCCTGATTGTCATCAAACCCCGAGCAGCTTGAGCTCAAACTGGCCGTGCAGGTAACATCCAATTCTTAGCTTCGAAGCAGTTTTTGTCCTTCATGCAGGCTGAGAGTAATTATTTCCTTTCGTCTATGCTGAATTTTACTGGTTCGTGCAGGAATCCGTGAGAAGTCGACCCCATTCTTCTTTTTCTGCTGACTTCCTGACCTGCTTTGTGGACAATTATAGTTGTTGGTTGAAGTTCTGGGATGACGTTCCTTGCAGATGGAAACGGGACCACGGTTGGAAGGATGAGGATACATGCCGGCAAAGTGTTGGCTCTTTACAACGGCACGTTTATTATTGAGCATTGGTGACGTTGGTGAACCGCACTTTCCTTCCGGGGTTTTTTCTTATCCCTAAAGTCTGCTTTCCAACTGCCAATTTGATTCTCTTCCTTGCAAAGATGGGTGCCGAAGCCGGCAGCGACATCTTTGGACCACTGATGAGTAGGTGATTCCCTTGTTGAAGAAATTCAGAACATGTAGGTGATGGCCAGCTTGTTGAAGAGAAGTCCATGTGCTAGGTGATGCCCAGGTTGTCCAAGAGATGAATCAGAACATGCAAGGTGATGCCCCTGTTGGAGAGGAGGACATCTAGGTGGATCTCTCTGGGTTGAAGAGAAGAACATGGCGCTGGTTGTTGAAGAGATTCAGGACATGTAGGTGACACTGACCGTCTTGTTAGAGAGATTCAGAACATGTTTACTGACTGGGTGACGCTCAGCTTGATGAAGAGAATCTGAACATGTAGGCACTGGCAGGTTTCCAGGATCTGACGCTCAGGACCATCCGGCCATGGCGTCCACTGGCAGCGTGGAGACGTCCCGGAACAGGAAGCTGTCGCTAGAGCAGCCCTACATCCCGTCGCTCCCCGACGACATCGCACTGCTGGTGCTCTCCCGCGTGCCGCCCCGCTCGCACCCGCTCCTCACGTCCGTCTGCAGCAAATGGCGCTACCTGGTGAATAGCACCTCCCTCCACGAGCAGCGGAAGGAGGCCGGCACCACGACGCACTTCCTCTGCCTCCTGCAAGCCGCGCCGCAGCCCAACCCGAAGCAGGCGCCCGTCTACAACGTGAGCCTCCTGAACGAGCACAACGCGTGGGAGCGCCTCCCCCCCATCCCGGAATACCACCAGTGGGGACTACCCCTGTTCTGCCGGATGGCGGCGGTGAGCGGGCGCCTGGTGGTGGTCGGAGGGTGGAATCCGGCCACCTGGGAGACGCTCCGCTCCGTCTACGTCTTCAGCTTCAGCTCGTGGCGCTGGGAGCGCGGCGCCAACATGCCGAGCACGCGCTCCTTCTTCGCGTGTGCGGCAGTCGGCCACCACATCTTCGTCGCGGGCGGGCACGACAACACGAAGATGGCGCTCGCGAGCGCGGAGCGGTACGACCTCAGAACAGACACCTGGGACGTCCTCCCTCCGATGCACTCGCTCCGTGACGAGTGCATGGGCGCCGTCCTGGGCGATAAATTCTACGCCATCAGCGGCTACCACACCGCCACCCAGTGCAAGTATGTGAAGAGCGCGGAGGTGTACGACGCGGTGACGAATTCGTGGACCCAGATTCGGGAGATGGTTCACGTGAGTCCCGGTGCGATTGTGGGCGCCGCGGGGTGCTTGTTCATGGTGCACGACAGGCAGGTTCTAGCGTACTGGTGTGAGGAGTGGGAGGTGCTGGATGAGCTGCCTGGCGGCGACGGTGGAATCTCCCCGCCGGTGTGCGTTGCGGCGTTCGGGGAGCGGAAGCTGGTGGTCACCGGGACGTGTAACGTGAATGAGGACAAGTATAGGACATTTTTGTACCACCTGCCGCAGGCGATGAGCTCGAAGCGCTGCAAAGGCGTTTGGGAAGCTCTCCCTGTCCATGAGCACTTCCTCGGTATGGCTCAGGCCTCATGTGTCGTTGAGTCGTAGGAGTGATGTGTACAGGTTTGGATTCGGTTGTGGAGAAACTAGTTGTTGATACCGCTACTACTGCAAGTGTTCTCGATTCGAATTAATCAAGTTAGAGATGAGCAGATTCAGGCATAATCGTCTTCGGATAGGAAATTGTTGCACTTGGCCGAGATTCCTTTGTTGGCTGTCTCGGTAAGCAAGGCAGTACCACTGTTCCTGACAGTTACAAATGCGAGTATAGCATGCTATTATCATATCAATACGGTACAGTACTCTATCGGATTGATTCGTATCTCTGCCCTTGAATTCACCGACGGTTTTGGACAAGTTTTGAAGAAGGATTTGACATTCTAGGTTAATGTGGCAATTATTGACTTTGACTTGTTTAGTGGTATCGGTGACCGTCAATGATAGTCAACCTATGTCACAGTGGACGTCGAAACGGAGCCTCGTTACTAGAATGGGGTGAGATTGCAGAAACAGACTCAGGACTAGGTGCCAAGTCGTCTTTTTCATAAAATACATATTTGGAAAAAGAGCAATAGTCGTGACCAACTGATGAGGCTCTGGCGTGTCTGTTTGTCTGGAGGTTAAATGTTGATAAGCTAGGAGCCTGGGAGCCGGCCCATTATACCTGATTCCTGAATTTGGATCAGCAGCTACACCTAATGGAGATATGATTAGGACATTTGTTTTGGAGGGAGATTTGTATAGATGTACGGATCTCGTTGCGGCGATGAGACGTTCTCTGGTGATGCGGTGAGCGAGAGAAGGGTGAGATTTTTGGTAGTCATGAGCACATTGCTCCATTTTTGTAGTAGTATATGTGGGATCATACTGTCGAGGTTTAAGATCTCGTCGTCTTGACAGTAAATTCTGTTACTTAAGTTATACCATATTCATGGTCTGGAAATCGTTTATTTATCTACACCAATAAGACACATGATTACTACGAATTCTAAATCTTGTGCTGTCCTGTTGGATATGCTCTTCACATGCCCAAGGAAACGCTTCAGAGACAGCCGAGAACATTGCAAGGGTGAGACAATGATCCAATTTCACATTAAGAGAACAAAGTAGCATTTTAGAAGCTTGCATTATATTGACTCGCTTGCTTAGACTTTCTGTGTATTTACACTGAACCTGAAACATCCGGAGATATGTTTGCACGGAAGATGTTGTGACTGGTACTCAGCAGAAGGTGCATCCTGTCTTCATCTATGGTTGTAGGCTAAATGGTGCTCTTGAATATCACAATAATTCAAAGACATGAAGCAGCTACAGCTGTGAACTTTGCAAGAGTAAGAAAAGTTTCCAATTTCGCAACATGAATGTCGACAAAATCAATGACGTTGAAACACTCGAAGAGATACGCAACAAGATCAAATGGTCAAAAGATGACGCATCATTGTAACAATCAAACTTCGACTCGATGATGCAATGTCATCAGGTTCTCCACTTCGGAAGCGAGCAATGTGCTCCTCGGGCGAATGTTTTCTACGGAATACGGACGAGCTTCAGAAACTGAGCCATATTCAGTTGTCCATATTAACTGAGCAGAAATTCCCGCCGCTCTTCAGCGTCGCTGCGAGCAGCTTGCTACGAATCCGACGTGCACGTCGCCCTCGATGACGGTAAGCAAGCGGAGCGGCGGGACGAGCAAAACCAGCTTGAAACGAGCAACCGAGCGAGTAAGCAGACGGCGGGACGGGAAGAGGGAATAGTAGCATACAGTAGCCCTAGTCGCGCAGAAAGAACTGAGAACGGGGAACATGAGAACGGGCGACAGGCAGGCCGAGGTGCGTAACGCCCGATCGGGTTTTTTTCCCGTTCAATCCGGCGCATGTTATAACCCGGAACACGCGCGAGAACAGGGCATTATGGGATCTCACAGCTTTTTGCCCGGGCAGATTATAAAAAATTCAAAAAAAAAATTCACAAAACGTGATCAGGCGTTACGCCGGGTGAGGCCCTGGCGGGAGGGCCTCACGGGCTGTGAGGTTCCCTCCACGTCGGGCTACCGCCCTCCGTGTCGGGCACCTCACAGCCCGTGAGACCCTCCCGCCAGGGCCTCACCCTATACCTAACGCCCGGTCGATTGTTTTTCCCAATTGTTTCAACGCATGTTACAACGCAAAATGTTCGCAACAACCGGGCATTCCGGATTCCTCACACTGAAATGCCCGGCTATCATGATTACGGGCAGCATTAAAAATTTCTCTTCCCATTTCTTTCATAAATTATTCATATTATTAATATTAGTCTTTCGATCAATAAACTTAATTGTGGCGTAATATGAAATATTATAAGGCCTACTAGAGTTTTTACTTTTACATTAACAAAGTAATGAGTTGACACCACAACAATATGAAGTAAAGACAAAACAATTACAACATCCAATTTACAAAGAAATGACAACTGATTTGCACAAAATTGCCATCTAATCTGCACATAGTTTCCACATACAATGCCCATACTGTCGAGGAATTGCACTTAGTTGGCCCATAGTTTGCACATGGCTCAACAATGCACTATTTCCTACAAAAAATTTAAGCCATTTAAGCCAGTGGCTTCAGCTGCATCTTCCATATACAATTCTCTATTCGCTTCCAAGATGAGCTTCAAAGCTTCACTGCTACTACTTCAGGGTACTCGCACTATCCTACAATTACAACACGAGGAGTTAAAAAAGAATACCATAGAAGTAAAATATAAGAACAAACCAAGAACGCAGGCAACAATTCACACCTTGCACTGATCGACAAGTGCCTTAATAGTAGATGCATCCAACACTCCACCAATGTTGAAAAAATTACAGCCAGTGACAGCTCCAAAAGATATTCCTCTAGAAGCATCCTGCACATGCTCATGAATGAAATTATCAACATTAGAATGACAACATTATTGAAATGAAATTGAAATGAAAAGAATCTTACCCCTATACAAAAGTAAGAATATTGAAATGAGAAAAGAATCTTACCCCTATACAAAAAGCTCCACTTTCGCCCTTGTTGCAAACAAGTGTAGATATTGTTTCTGTATTTCCCTTCGGCTTCTGCAAAATACCACAGTAAGAATACAAATATAGAATATTCATAACAAAAGCACATATTATCATAAATACTACCTGATCTGAGTTCCCAAGTTGGATCACTGCAGCAACAGCCAAGTCTGCATTCTGATTACAATACATACCAACGTACCGACGTGATTAGAATACAATTGTACAATTCAATAGAGTAAACCGAAATAAGATGATACAAAACCAACAAAGAATAGCAGAACTTGACGTCATACCTTCAAACTCTTCATCTTTTGCTCTTCTTCCAAGAGTAACTCGCCAAATTTACTGGGGTCACCGCTAATCGCCCTCTGGCAGATCCTCATATCGACCTCTGCTGAATTAGAGTTGTACTGGTTGAAGGACTTCTCGTCTCTGTGACCTGTCACTCTCATGCTCTTTTCAACAGGGATGTTAGCTTCAATCATCCTCGAGATTCCAATACGACGAAGGGACTTATTGGTAAACTTTCGACTGTCAGCATTGATGCTTGGGGTGGCATTAATCAGGTCCCTGACCACGTTTCCTAAGGGATTTTTTCCCATAGGCCTTGGATGGTGCATATATCAATGCTTTATTATACTGGATAAGACATCAACTGGAAATAAACAAACACAAACTCACCGAAGAAGTTCAATTCCATTGACGTTCAATAGCTCGGATTGGTCAACTACCGTATCACGCAGTTCCTCTTTGCCGCGAATGAACAAGTTTCTACATGCAAAGTACCCAAACCTTGTGTTACAACCCTGGGGGTTATGCAAACTCGCAACAGGGCTCTCCAAGAGACGTAACTCCTCTTCAACTGTAAAGACGTCACTAGTGCGAACTCGTGACCCGAGACCCTTCCTGAAAGCCCGATTTACAACAGCCGTTCCCGCTGCTTTCACCTTTCTGTACCTCACATCGCGAAAAATGTCAAATGGAACTTCGAACACGGACGTCTCAATTATCCTTTGTTCTTGCCTGCGACGAATCACACGACCGATCGCCCTTAACATACTTTGAATCCTTCAAACAAACAAGAAGTAATTATAATCAGAATCTCATATTTGAATAATAACGCCCGGTCAACGCAAATTTCACAAACGTAAGAAAGACTGACTGTACTTACGAGCAAGACGGATACAGTGAACCATCTCTCTTCGTGACCTGTAGGGCAGAATCGTGTAACATTTGGACAAAGCCACGAAGATCCGATTGTTCTGAAAGCTCTTCAATGCTAAGGTCAGTTGAATGACCAAAGCATATGCGCCACTCGTCAAATGCCTTTATGGCCCACGTCTTCGAATGCCGGCTCTTCCTTTCTCCGCCGCCAGCAACAGCATCAACCTCCATTTTATCGAGCTGAAGAAATCGACGACAACTACCATGCTCACCAGAATTGGAAGTTTTGGTATTAGCTGGTTCACTTCCCGCTTCACAACTTTGAACGTCAGGTTGTCCATCTTCGAAATCCTCAATGCTGGGAGTAAACGTTGATCCATCAGGATCTTTATCATCTTCATTGCAACGCGGCTTCCCCTCCAACCAATCCAACTCAAGATCGTTGTCAGCTTCCTCCTCATCATCTTCTTCATCAGTCGAGTCATTCGCTTTCACTGCACAGCTAGAAAAAATCAGAATTAGACAGACATCTCAAACATTGAAGCAATAGTACATGTCAAATAAACCTTACCAATTTGTACATCAGCATGAGTATCGCCAATTGAAATGTCATTGTCTCTGGCACCATTATCGTCAGATCCAGAAGCTCTGGCAAGTGCGGCCATATCTACACAACAAATCATATGTAAATAAAAAGAAGAATTAGACGAACACTTCCAAACCAATATATTCTACAACACAAAATGAAGCCTCTAAGATTTACCTGTATTGGAAGAAAGATTGATGCAGATGACACCTATAAAATGACCAGTTAGATAATACAAGTAACAATAAGTATCAAGAAAGCATGATAACATGTAACATGTAAATTACCTTTCGGTTTAGGTACTGAAATATTTGACGCATCATTACAAGCCAGGCTTACAGCAGGACAAACAAGACCTGCAAAAACAAGCCATGTCAAACAATCGATAAATTCACCAAAAATCACCTCATACAACAGTTAGTCAATACATTAGTCAATACAAGCGACAACATACACTCAGAAGTGGAGTCCTCCTCAACAACGACATCCTTCTCGATGTCGACACCTGCAAGGACAAGGAAAACCAAATTAGTACATTAGAAAACATTAAGAGGCTTAACATCAATGTTGTTATAATAAAACATAACATCAACACAGCTACTATTAGTCGGCCACGAGCTAAATTACTAGATTCTAAATTCAAATTCTAGATTCGAGAACTAAAATAAATATCACAAATATATAAGTGCAACTACAAGTCATCAAATCAATTACCTGACATCCGCTGAGACTCAGTGAGATAATTATCGTATGACAAATTACACCACTCATTCACTGCAGCTTCGTCATCTGAAGATTCAACAACATGCTCCAAGAGTGACAAGTACTCTTTATGACGTTGCTCTACTTCCAGTTGATGCTGAAATTCGGTTGCTCCTGGATCATCGTTCAAACATCCTCCTAACAACAACAAAAGCCGGATGTCAGCAAAATCCTCTAATTTAGACACCTAAATTGCATCACTAACTTGTATAACATTGTTCAGATTGCCTACTTGGTACCAAGTCAGCTTCTATTTTTGGATCCACCATCGGATCAGCTTCGCTTTTAGGCTCCATCTTCGGAACACCTGCCGAGACTCCAAGGCTAAACAGAAAAGCTGGTGGAGACGAATCCAGTACATGCAGGCTATCGGAAGCAATCTTCCGCTTTTTCTCCATCGATATGAAAAATCAAATGAGAAATATGAACAAAATTTTGAACATGAATGCTTACAATAAATATATGAAAAGCAGACAACTACCTGGTGGTCGTCATCCCAAAGACAAAGACACAAAACCACAAAACTACAGCGTCCAACATAAACGGGATGGACAATATACAGCGGCAAGGACATTTATAGATAACAAAGCTGGATAACTTGGATACAAGCAATCGACGGTCAGATCAAATCTAATCAACGGCGTTGTCCTAGTTTAAAAACAAAATGCGCGAGGTCACAGACATCCACAAAGCTTCCACACTGATGTGTCATGAGCATTGACCAACAAATCCAGGTGTCATGAGCATTAACCATCCGACATACATAAAAAATCCACATTCAAACGACATACATCTAGAAAGGCCTTACATAGGACATAATAGGACCATAGATTGACATGATTGGTACCCGGCCAGGGAGAATTGACCCCTTGCTCGTCCTTACCCGAGGTGGGCCCTGTCTCAATGGCGTTGGGTCATTTTTTTGGCCCTCTTATTTTTGGGGGGTCTAGAGGCTTTTTTGTGGATTTTTTTTGACAAATTTGGAGCCTACGGCTATTTTTCACCCTCGTGAACTCTCTCTTGCCATAAATAGGCCCCATCCAAAAACAAAATAGGGGCCAGATTTGGCCCCACCACCTTGTTGCCCCCTCGGGTAAGGACGAGCAAGGAGGTCAACTCTCCCTGGCCATTGGTACCCTGGGAAGACTTTCTGCACCCCAGGTAATATTCCCATACCCTGGGGGAAATGCTCTCTATTGAGGGTAAGATTTCTAATACCCCGGGAAGATGCTATGCACCCCGAAAACGATTCCATATCCTTGGTAAGATTCTACTCATCAAGAGGATACCAACAGCCCTGTATTCTACAACAGTGTATGACCTTGAAATTATATGGATACGGTTGAAATTTCTACCTAAGTATTATTCATGCTGCCTGAAAATCCATCCTAACCGTCTATAAAACTTCATCTTGAACGTCCATTTGTTTCATGTGAGTAGCTAGGCAGCACCTGAAACCCCTATGTTTTGGACGACACGTGAATTCATTGTGACTGTTCAAGCAAGTTCATCATATCCGTTTATCTGTTTGAATTTGAGCACTTCCCAAAACCTTAAGCTTTGTTGTGGTGCACCCTCATTCTCGCAAGTCGCACCACTTTCAACACGCAATTAAGCAATTCTGCACTCACCAAATAAAAGTGCACTAAGGTACAACAGCGGCCATTGCGAACAATAGTGGCAAAATTGCACCAAAAAAAATGTTTTTCAAAGAAAAAAAAATGAGCTTTTGCAACAATATTAGGTACAATCATGGTTGTTAATATTGAAAGCGATTTTTTGGCATTTTCAACTAATTTTTGGTGGCCCCTTGTTATTACTAGATAAATGTATATTTAATATAGTTTCACAATATTTCAAAGATAGGTTTGAAGGATAGTAGTATACAAACAGGCGTAATCACAAAAAAACATACTTTATGCAAGGGTTGGCAGTTGATTACAAGATATTCTACGTAGTACATAATGCATACAATGGTGGAAACTAAATATAGATGCTTCTACAAATGGACTTAGCACCTATAGTAAAAACACCTTTACTCTTACACATACACTATATATCAATTACCATACACAATTAGAAGCCTCTCATAAAGGCACACTATCTACTCCATAGAATTTAGGGCTACTTGCAAACGGTTGTCATCGATAGCTTTGGATTGCATTGCAATATATTGTAGTATGTGAGCCTTTGCCGATTGAAGAATGCGAATCCTGCTTTCAACCTGCACTCCAAATACATTGCGCTTTCTCTACCTGCTGGCCCCGAACATGGTTCTTTCCAGTGTGTCTAGCCATGAAAAATGCATGCATCTTTCTCTACCCAACTATGGCTCTCTCCAGATGGGTCCCAAAATGAATCCATGCAATTTGCATACCGTTGTGCAGAAGATCCATGTCCATCAACAACCCCCCTTTGGATGATGGGCCAATACCAACAAACCTTTATCTTCAGTCTCCATCAATTTTTTCCTTCTTCAATCACTTTCCCTACATAGAATGGTACACCGCCTTCTATTTTTGCTCGATCAACACTCAAAGCTACAAATTGTCCACAACAGATATCAGATTGTGGATTGACTGGTAGAAATGGATCGTGATTACCTTCATATTTTGCTCCTTCTTTGGCTCGTTCCTCAACATAGGTGCGCTCTGTTCACTGTACCCTGCACAGTGCTTGATTAGAGGATTTTCCTCTACGAGGATCAAAGTATCCTCGAGCCTCGGCATTTGGAAGAATGGACATCACCTGCTCTACGACATCTATCGTGCGATTTTCTTCACTTGCACCATCCATTACATCCAAAGATGCACTCTCTGTAGGTCCGGTGTTGGAGAACTCTGAAGGCCAAAACGGTGAGGAACGATGCTTATTGCTACGGTCTTTGTGTGGAAATTCAGCTAAATAGAGTTTCAATCTTTTTGCCTCTATTTTTGCCTCACGATTCTTATCCTCATGCTGCAATCTTTGAATGCACCTCTGTTTATATACAATGAAGTCATCCAACGCCTTCAATTCCGGTTCGTCCGCTGCAAATACTTCCACAAACGATGGTCGCTCATCCCTACTTGGCAACGACCTCAAAGTTTTTGTCCCTGCCTCCGGTCCCCATGGATCCTTGCAATAATGCTTGTGTTGTACTCGAACCTAACGAGTCTCTTTTCGATTGTCCATATAGAACCGCATGTGGTGCGGAAATGTTATGCCCACTAATGAATCCTGACCTGTCAGTAAGTGAGGAGTTATGAACAATTTCTAATCCCATACATTCTCTAGCAGCCGAGCGCTAACAACTACCTCCGTAGGAGATGCTCCTCGTTCTATAAGACTCATCATTTCCTTCAACGAGTCCACGTCCGACCTCTTCAACGTATTTGATATACAACTGAAGCGTTGATCAATATCTTCATGTGTATGGCCCACTATAAGAAAAGATAGTTCCACCTCCTGAATAAACCCCAATCCCACCAATGTAGCACATAGAACAAACATATGAATGTTTTTGTTCACGCGTGTGCAATTGTCCGCCTAGATTTGCAATATTGGTGGCAAAAAGCCCTTCCTCCGTAGCACATCTCCTATCACATAGAACAATGTACTCACGACTTGGTTGCTATCGTGTTTGTGGTGAGCCCCAAACCACACGTCGCAATATAAACCAATCCCATGTACAAGAGCACCACATAGATGGGTCTTCACAAACCGATGTTCAATGTTCTTCACAGTCTATCGCATCCTCAGTACCATAGTCGTATTTTGGTCCATGCCATCGACTATGATGCACATGTACAACTTATGGCTAGTACAACACGACCTCTTGAATATCCAATAATGCCTACGTTCTTCCATGTGGTTGTGCAGATGCAACATAAACAACTCCTTTATCTTTATCATTGCATCCACATTGGCGGTTACCTCCATAGCACATTTATACTCCCAAGAATGATAACACTTTGAGAATCTCGAGAATGGAGGTACTTGGACGTGGGGATACTTGATGTGCCACATCCTCCGGAACGAACTCATAGAAATGGTTTCTCCATTACAAATTCTCTTGACTTCTTCGTTCATGTAATTGAATACATCAAATTTGGCTGTATTCATAGGAAGGAGAATGAGAGGCACGACATCATCGTCAGTCTTACGGTAAATACAACGATGAAGTTGAGGACAACCAGCTTCATCGACAAACAATTTAAAGGAAGCCTCTGCTGCAGACATTCTAGTGCTCTCTCTAATTGGATCCGAAAGAGTATTGCCATAAATCGATGTCACTCTTCCATACATTAGACAGTCCTTCTTCAATTGCTTAAAGCGCCCTTGTGAATATCCAACCTCAAGAGCGTAGCAAGCATTACAAACTTGTTTTCCATCTAATTTTGTTACAAACTTGTCTCGACGAGTTCTTTCCATCCTTGTGTAAAAAGAAACCAGCATCTGTCTCATCCACATACTTTGTATTGAAAATTCATTGGCCCATGCATTATATAGCATGTCCAATAGATAGTACTTTGTTGGAACGTCCCTCAAACAATTCCGTTTACATCCTCCTTGTGCCATTGCAATTTGCACGCTTCTAAAAGATACCTTAGATGGTGCAGCCTCTGTCAATGATGTCTCTCCTGAATCTCTCCTTCTCCTATATTGCATAGAATAGGGACGACGTGCCGGTCTAACACAAGCAAATCCATCTACATGGGTCCAATTTCGGATATTTGAGGGTGTAGGTTGGGAAACGACAAATTCTCATCTACGGCGTTAGAAGCTTGACTACTGCATTAAGACCTCTCGGTGGATCATCGTGTATTGATGAACTCAGGAAAATCAAACTCTGGGCCATCACTTGTGTAGGCGCTATCTGTGATCCAATGTCACCATGGACACATGTAATATCAGGTTCTAAAGCCACTACACGTAGCAAAGACTGATGCCAACGAATGATCAAGCCCACACACATGCTAAGGCGTTCTCCTACAATCTCTCGGGTCCAATGCAATGCATCATCTACCCTAGTGATATGCACCGCCACCTTGAATGGAAACAACTTCGATCCATTCAATTCCATACCACTTTTGAATGCATGCTTCTTGGTTGCTAAGCCCACCACATCTCCTCCCTGAGAAAGCAATTCTACCGCCCTTTCTAATTCAGATGACATGATCCCATCAGATCTCTGTTGAATTTGCCTTGCACGTGCTCCTCGTACTAATCGAGCCCTCACAGAGATATTGGAATGCATATTATCCCTTTGGATGTGTGGTCGTATCGAAAGAGTATGAATTGTGCGGCTCTCCATTATCACTATTAAAAAAATAGAAACATTATGGCTGCACATTAGTCAAAATACATGTACTAATTGTTAACCTTCAAAGCACCATTCATCTAATAAAAGATAGGTTTTTAAACACATATTTATTGTTCAATATATGATGATGATATTAGACCTTCTAATAAAACAGCTTTGTAATGAAAAAATTAAGAATTTGTAGAGCATGAACTCCTTGCACGGAGTCTTTAACCCTGAAGGTACAATGACAGCTTTACACCAAAAACACTTCAAAATTGTTGGATGCCAGTGCAATGAACAAAAAAAGAAACGAAAACTTTTATTTCTAGTTTTGACCGTAGGATCTCAATAAAGACTTATTAAGTAATATATAATCAAAATTGCATAAACTTTGACTGCACGGATTGAAATATTATAGTGTTTGAAGTCAAGCATATGGTTCATTTTCTTCCCCGCGTGTAGTGGATCAACAGACTTTGACTTCACTTGGTGTCAAATTTTTGCTCTACACAAGGTCTAAATCCATAACCATCTTGCTAAGCATGATGTTAGTTCCTTGTACACCAATTTTTTAGAGGTAGAAAACGGGTGTAGCATATTCAAAACAATTGTGCAAGGACTGGAAGTTTGGAATTTGTTAGTTTACACTGTAATTTTATGTGAACTTAATATGTTTTAGATTGGTAATCCAAATGGTCAATAAGAAGGATTTGCACCACATATTGTTGTGGAAAAATTAAAAAGTGAAAATTAAAAAGATATCTAGGTTTTAATTGGAAAACAAGAAGTTTTTTTGGTACCTTACTCAATATTGACTGACAATGTGTGAAAATGTTTGACCTAGGTTGGTATGTTATTTTTCACTAAAGACAATAACTTATTTTGACAACATCAAGGAAAATAATATTACTTGCAAGTACTCAAAATCTCACATTCAACAGAGTGTCCTAGCAAAAGTTTTTGGACGTGCCCGACTTGCCTGCTCTCCCCATTTGAAATTCAAAACCCTAATATTTTTTTATCAAATGTCCAATTTAGGTAAAAAAAAATTCCCACTAAAGCCTTCGTAATGCCTTTTTATAGTAAAATTTTCAAAAAGAAATGTTGGAAATTGACACCATAGGGACGTGACCGAACTTTCAAAAAGCCCATTTTTGACACTTGATTCTTTAGGGGTTAAATATGCTACAACTCTTCTGCATCCCTAAACATTGGTGTAGAAATGGAACTTATTTCATTTCTGACATGATGATAATGATTCTAGATCATGTGTGATGCAATCTTTTGAATCCAAATGAACTGAAACGAAGGGAATCCACTGAATCTAGGGTAGAAAATGAACCATGTTGTCTACTTGCTATTACTGACACCATTGGAACTTGTTACAATTGCTAATAAAAGAAAGGGTTTGTACATCCACATATAGGTTATTCTACAAACAACATAGTATAGAAGATCAATCAACAATCAATCTTAAACTTGTATAAAAATAAATGTTTACCTCAAGATACATTGCAGGTGTTAGCGGTATACCCACTGATGTTTGATGGCGTTTAACATTAAATCACCATTCCGTCGTTGTTGAACATATTTTTCAACCCTTCCCACTTTACCTGCAATACATGCATAAAATTCATATGGTAAATTATGTGATAAAAACTCTTAAGTATCTTCGTATTACATATAGCCCGAAATTTTAATATAATATGTAAAAAGTGGGATCATAAGGAGAAACAAAGCAAAAGGTCCAAAGTTCAAAAGTCAAATTTTGACTAGTAAACTTGAGGCACAAGGTTCCAACATGGTCCATGGATATAAGATTTCTATGCAAATCTAGAGGTCATTTCTCTTCCCGGTTTCAAAGGTGAGCTCTCTTGCAATTGAAACCTCAAGGCCATGTGCATTTTTACTTCGTTCACTAATTTATGTCAACTTTGTGTACTGTGTAGATTGGAGGAAATTTTCACATCGAGGAGATTTTTGCGAATTTGATAAGCTTTTGATTTTTTTTCAATTCTGAATATGAAGAACTCCAGGGCTAGGTCTATGTTGATTGAAGTCCAGTTAGAGTTACGATAGTATTAGGTGAGTACCAATATTTGAATACACAAATGAGGACACCAACTTCAGTACGTACAAAATTGCAAATTCAACAAAGTTGTCTGAATACACATGTAGCAGTCAAAAACTAGTGAAATTAGCCTTCGTTCAACTGAGATAATTACACCAAAACCACACAGACCCTAGCCACCACACCCAAACCCTAGCCGCCGTTCCCATGGAATTCACACGACACTTCATGGAGTAACTGTAGACTGGAGGTGTGCGCGCGCACACCCCCAACTACTGGTGCTCCTCCATCCATCGAAAAATGTTTTGGTCTTCATCATGCGTAGCGTGCCACCTCTTGACGACGGTAAGGAAGAACTTCGTGAGTTTAGGGTATCCATTAAAATCAGCACCTGATTTTTTAGTTCAGGCGCCATTACATAAAAAAGGTCGCGCAACCCTCGCTGCGGCCTAGCAGCCCACGTTGCGTCGCAGGCGCGGCAGCCCTCCCGGCAATCCTCGCTACGGCGCGGCGCAAGCGCAGGTTAAAGTGCGGGCGGGGCGTGGGCGACTATCTCCATGTTTCCTCTTGCAACTGCTCTCTCTATGCGGCTACTCTCTTTTTCACCATTCCTCACACCTATTCTCACACCCAAACTATTCTCCTCCTCTCACTATAAGAAACCCGTGATTTTTGTGATGTTAGCTGTGATCTAGTGTGTTTTTCAAAACATGTTTTTGCGAACGGGCCATGCCTTGGGCTTTCGGATTCTGGTGGATGTTGCACCAAACATGAAAAATTGGCGGAAAAACGCAGAGATGTTAGCATAAACGTATTTGTTTTGCGGGACGTCCTAGTGAACATAGTCATGTTTTAGACAACGTCCTCAGAAAGGTGACAATGCCACGTCGGCAGGGGGGTTTCAGATTCACTGTGAGTAACTTCGAGATTGTTACTGCAACCTCCCGTAAAACACTGCCCAACGGTTAAAACACAATGGAGATGGGCTGATCCCTACAAAAATAAAAACGTGGATGTCGTTACTGACGTCACAAAAAACGTGTTTGAGCCACGTAGGCAAGGTAGAAATTAGATTCTTTTTAAAATGTTTGTGCCACGTAGGCAAGGTTGAAATCAACTGCCACGTAGGCAAAGAGGATGTTGGAACAGACGTCTGGATGGACGTCTACTGTGACATTTTAATGTTTATGCTAACACGAGGCTAACACCATGACAAATCCAATAATCCCATATGGATTGTCACCACTTGTGCATCCCATTGTATATATATGTAAGGCCTTCTCTCCTATCTCATCACACTTGAATCAAGAGTGATTCACTTTCATCCATCTATTTGGATGAATTTGAATTACCCTTGAAACTTAAAGTGATACGGTACTTTTTGATGACATGGCGCTTCTTTTTGGTGACATGGCACTTGCTTTTGCTGACTTGGTGCTTGCTTTTGGTGACCTCCATCTCAACGAACGTCACAGAAAACATACCGTGTTAGAAATGACATCCCAATTTACACTGTCCACAATTAATTATTGCATTAAACTATGCTGATTGGACATGCCACGTCATATTTTAAAAAGTGACACGTCATATTTTAAAGGTGCCACGTCATAAAATGGCGGGTCCACGTATGCAAGCCTAGTCACAATCTAATGCCACGTCATGCGCCACATCATGGGCCACATTACCAAGGGCCTGGATGAAAAAATTGGGGATGTGGCACTGCCCGTCCATGTGGCGATGACGTGGACGCGACGTGGCAGCCACATGGCAGATTTTTAACACCTTCAACCCCCAAGTTTTTGTGATGTTTTAAAAAACGTGGGCATGTTTTTTGAGATTTTGGCATGTTTTTCGCATGTCAATTATAACGGATTTTTTTGGACGTCAACGTTGACGTGCCGGATGCTGCACAAAACGTAATTGCATGTTAGTTGCCCTGTCACAAAAAACACGGGTTTCTTATAGTGTCTCTCCCAAACCCTAGCCGCCCACACCTTCTCTCCCTCACACCTCCCCTCCATTCCTCTCCCTCACAAATCTTCTCTCCTCACCCTTCGCCCTCTCAAGCCCTTCTCTCACAAACCCATAAGCCTCCCACTCCTCCAAACCCTCTCTCTCACACTCACAGCCTCCCTCACAACTACTGCCAGGACTATCCAAAGTTGCAAAGGATTGATATCCTTTGTTGAAACCCTCAAATCCAAATCCTAAATTGATACCCTAACTTGATACACGGGTTGATAACCGGGTAGTGATACCCAGGAACTCATACCCTGGTGGTGATACCCTAGATATTGATACCCCAAGTACCTTGGTCCATAAAAGATGTAGAGAATATCTCAACTAAATATCGTTAAAAATGCTTGTTTTAGTGCAATTAGCAAGGAAAAACAAATAAAGTTTTTTTTATAGTTTTAACCGTAGGATCTGAATAATGACTTATTAAATAATATTCTCACAAAATTTCATAAAGTTTCACCGCACGGATTGAAAGATTATAAGGTTTGAAGTAGTGAAAAGGCTCATTTTCTTCCCTGCGTTTTCTAGATCCGCAGACTTTGACTTCAATTGGTGTCACATTTTTGCACTATAAAAGGTCTCAATTAATTACCATAATGTTAAGCATGATGTTACTTTGAAATATACCAATTTTTAGAGTTAGAAAAGCGGTGTATCATATTCAAAAAAATTGTGCAATGAGTGGGGGTTCAAAAGTTCTCAATTCACGTTATGTTTTTTTGTGAACTTCCAGGACAAGGCAGTGAAGGTACCGGAAAGAAACGGCGAGTTTTTTGACGGAGAGTTCAGCCGGAACGCCGACCCAAAAGACGGCTTTAATACAAGTGACCTCAGAGATCTCCACGCGTGGATAGTCGTAGGATTTTTGAACCCTATCTTCGATCCGACGAAGCCCAAAAGGCTGGTCTCCAAGTGGGCATGCACTTTCCTAGGTGCCATGCGAGGGAAGATCATCGTCGACTGGGCCTCGCTGATGCACACCTTATCGGGAGGTTGGTCAAGGGCCTCCACTGGACAAAGAAGGCCGGATCGCCGCTCCCGTCTTACCTGACTCACCTCTACGTCAAGCACAAGTTGCTGACACCGGCGGAGCAAGATGGGTACGAAGAACTTCTGAACATTCAGAAGTATGGCGGACCGGAAACCAACTTAGAAGACGAGCCCAAAGTAGCGGAGCCCCGTCCGGACGACACCCCACAAACCCGGAAACGGAGTCGGTCAGTGCAGCTGGAGGCAAAACCAATGGTCTAGCTGACTTCTACCCAACTTCCAAAACCATGCCTCTTCGCTGTGCCTCTCTTTCTTTTTCACCAGTGATAATCTGCTAATGCAATTTTCCATGCATAGGAGGAAAATGAGCTGCAGACAATATAAGATAGAGACACCCAATTCCGATCACTTAAGCCAGTTGGAGACTCAAATGACATTGTATGTCAAAAACATTTATGTAGAAAGATACGGAATTACGAATGAAATTCAAAAAATATTTATTCAAATTTAATCTCAAACATTTGCAATTGATATAGAATTTAGAAGCCCAAAAACCATCGGAACCTATAATCAAAGTACAGAGTACGTGAGATTTAATGCCCTCCTTTGCCCAATGCCAATAAGTGAGAGTGAGTAAAAAGAGAGAAGACATGCCATGGATAACCAACTCATGGAGGGTATCCAATGCCGATCGGCCATCTCCGATTTTCGAGGTAAGGCCACCAATGAAGGCCACCTAATTCCAATCAAACGAGTGTAAGAATGTTCAAGCGTGAAAAACATGCAATCAAGCAATTATGCACTTAGCCAAGTCCACTGGTTGCTGGTAGAAAGCCGCAAGTTATTTGCTTATAACTTTTAAAAATCAAATTTTGGCAAGAGTTTAGTTTTTTTTTGTCACAAAATTTTGTTGTTTGTCGTGTCAAACATTGACATCTTCATGTTCATATAAGTGATATATTTTTTATATTTGCTACATTTTTTTAGAAAATATATGATTTCTAATCTAGTTTGCAAATCCTACTACAAAATTATAATCAAGTACCCAAAGAGATTATAAATGTGTTTTGAGTTATTATAGGATTTTAGAGTACTGCACTACAAATACAATGTGTAAGAGATACAAAAATATATATGCAATTTCCTAAGACAGTGTAAAGTACCTTACTATATTTTATATGCAAAAATATACATAATCAAGTAATTCTACACTATTGCTGAGAGATTCTAAAATCAAACATATCATATGGACCACCCAATATATAAATATATACCACCCACTGAACGATAGACACATCTTAAATTGCATTATACTAACGTACTTGCCACCTAAACTACGTGCATGCTCTACAATAGTATAAAGTTCAAGGACTCAGAGCTCATTTTCTAGCGCAACGACTCCCTCAACGTGTCCAATGGCGCTACCTACCATAGCAGACAGTTCATGATCCTGCACTAGACGATCTTCCACATCTTCGGTGCCAATGGACGCAAACTCAACATATCGATAATTGCCTGGAATACCCTCTTGCGTATGCCTTACGCTATCATCATTGTAGAAAAAGCCATCCTCTGTATTGAAGGACATCTCTCGTTCTGAGGAGAAGGCCCGCTGAAATGCAATGATGTCCTCCGATACGCTAGATCTTGGAACGGAAGGCAAATTTGGTCCGGTATCACTCCGAGTACCTCCGAATGTCTCATATGTCTTTGATGCCGGCTCTAATTGAGAAGGCATCGAAGGCTGTGGAATCCTCCTCTATACCGAAAAAAATTCTAATGAGTCCAAGTCTTCTTCCCCTATCTCTAGCCTAGGACCATGAAATGTAAGCCCCCCTCGTGCCACTGCTGCCAAACTAACATCCAGTACATCGATATCTTGCATCCTCTCTGTAGGTGTTGTAGACGTCTCCCGTGAAGTATCTCCCACCGCCCGCTACATTGATGGAATCTTCTCTCTTGGAGGAAACTGGGTCATTTCATCTTCATCGGCGTCTGAAGTCCTGTGGGATGAGGAATCTTCAATAGTACCTGAACGTGGCAATTTCATATATAAACCACCTCCATCCTCATTGTCATCTTCATTCCTCACTCCACCAACCGCCTCTTCGGTCTCATATACGATGTTGCAACCAGTACTTGTTCCACCAGTCTTGACCAAGAGTCGTCCTTGGAAATTGTCGGACAACTCATTGTACAAGAATGAAACTCTGTCTCTACAATCGTCAATGAAAAAAATCTCAGATCCTTGGAAATCTCCTTCAAGGATCGTAGGAATGGCCGTAGATATGTTACACGCCACTAAACCTCAACCACGGGGCAAGTATGAGCCTACTAGTCTTGTCAACTCTAATGGAAATCTCTCAAGCAAATCAACTTCAGAGGGTTGGCGTGCCTCATTCCAGTGATCCAAGAATACAAGTGGAAGTGGAAGGTCTCCAGAAACATAGTTCGGGCCAAGAGATGTACCCACAGGGTGCTGCATACAAATCACAACATCGCCAATTGATTGTACTACTTGCTCCGGACGCCCATTCTCTGTAAAATCGAGAGCATAGGGATTAACCGAGTTGGGATCAAATGCCCAACATCCACGTCGCATAGTACAATCCTCTAGAAGCTTCACGTTTGTGAAAAACTCCTCGTTCGCATACACAGCCGCTGGTAACAAGAAGATGACGTTCCATCGTTCAATAATTGCCATCCATAATGTCAGCTGAGGAAAACATGCGGATAACTGGTCGTCTCCCCAATGACCATCTCTATGCCTCCCAACGCCACGTCGACAATCAATCACCTACAAACATGGTTTCCCCAACTCTATGTAGTCGGTGCGGAATAACCCTCTTCTACGCCGAACCGGAAGAAGATTCTCTGTATTGTTCTGGCCTGGCCTCTTGACTTCCATCTGCCATTCCCAATTAGCAGTAGCCAATCCTCCCACATCCACGGACATTTCAATGTATCCACGCCCCCCTGCTGTAATATCACCATAATGAAACTTGATGGAAGGGAGGATGAGGTAGCCTATGTCTTCCAGTTTAGACACCTTCCCCCGCACAGGAGCAGTCCAAGTTTTTTTCGTGGTAGCATTCAAAAGCTTTCCAAAGGTATCAAGTTGTGCGTTACTCCTTGGAAAATACTTCCCTACACGGATACGAAAGAGCTCCTCCATAGAATTAGGTGTACTTTCCTTGTTCACCACCATCAACCAACGGATGGAATTCATCACAACTTCTCGTCTCTGATATCGATCAACCACACCGGCAATCCTACGAGGATGTGGATTCGGGTATTTTACACCGTCAAAGTAATATGTTTGACAAGGTCTTGCTCCATCCTCCTTCATCGACTTCGCTGTAGCAGACTTTGCCAACCGAAGATAATATCGATTCGGAACTCTACCTAACGGCCTCAACCAATTCTGGATCATCTCCTTTCTTGTTGGTCATATGTCCACATTTGGACCCAGCTCTTTCTTCCTCGCCATGTCCTTTCACTTCTCCTCTTCTTCCTTATTGTAAAAAAGAGTGCCGTCTTCATAGTCCTTGCATACTTGAATGATAGCTTCAAAGCAGTCATTCCTTGGATTCCATGCATGATTAGTTAGATCGTCCATGTTTTTGGCCTACCTCTTCACCATGACAACTCCATCCCTCATGGGCAATTTATGCATTGCACTTGCCGCACTCACCAAAGCAACAGCCCTGCGTGCATCGTCCGCACATAGTGTGCTATCAGGCCTCCCGTAGAGATCCCAAATCTGACGGAGCTTCCTCAAATCCTCCTTCATGGTAGAATATGAATGTCTCTGGAACTCCGCCACGTTGATCCCCCAGACTTCTCAATGTAAAAGCAACGATCATCATACACCACAAAAGAGGCCTCCCGCCGCTTGAACGTTTCCAAGTACTCATTTAAAGGTATAGTACCATCTCTCCACTGCTGTTGTGCAGACTTATAAACTGCTACTATGTGTTGCCCATCCACCGGTTCTCAAATGATATGATCTTGAAGGCAAGAATACTAGGATCCCATGGCACCATGTGCAAAAGCACTCCCGTATGCAATGAACATGCGCTCAAACTCTCGTGCGATATCTATCAACGGAAATGGTAGGTCCTCCTTTTCAACGACACCATCATCGGTGGTAGTATGCACAATGTATCTGATCAGTCGAAGTACCAATCTACTCACCCGAGTCGCGGATACTGGGTCTCTTAAGCGGTTAAATACTTCTATGATCCTCTTCTGTGATAAAACCCGGTCGTTCGTTTCCGGATTCTCCGCAGAGACAATGCGGTCTATGTGTGCCTTAAATACAAAATTCCCCCACACTTATCCTTTTGTAATCTCCTCCACTGTAGGCACTAGTGCTTTAAATACATTGAAGTTGGAACATCCTGTGGTATCTCCGCATTGTCTTCATAATCCTCTGGTAAACTGTCTGGATGGTTGTGAAATTCTTCTTCCTCCGGCGCCATGGCTAACAAATCAGCTAAATCTATTGGTGTAGATGTAGGGGCCCTACGATGACCATCAGATGCCCTAAGCCCCGACCTAGAAACCCTGCCATCGGATTTTAAACTTCTGCCAATCAACCTCCTCCCGCTTGGATCCAAACTTGATGGACATTTTCTTGAACTAGAAGCTACATCACTGTCAACACGTCGTGGCCTCTTCGTAGGACGTCTACTCGTTAATGGGGGATTGGGTAATGTTTGTACCTCAAAAGTTGTGGTGGGATGTTGGCCTCCACTTCCCCTCCCTCCCTCTAGTGGTCGCCAATCCAGTTGCAACGGCTCAGCAAGAACTCGATAAACTTATGTTTCTTCTGGTTCCGGTAGTGGAGCTTGAGTTGTCGCACGTGATGGATCCCTCTCCCGAAATGCCTCATATCTAATATGTTCCTCCATAATCTTCTTAGCCTTCAGCACCATCTCCGATGATAACGCTAAACAGGCTAAGACGTTATTGTATCTAGCAGTACGTACCGCAAGAGAGATGTTCAACCAAAACATCTGCAATGATTTGAGGAATTTCACTTGACCTGGATTTTGAAAAAGACTCAAATGGACAGGTGCAAGAAACAACTTCTTCGAAAGAAAAGTCTTCACCTCCGATTGACCTGGACTTACTGCGCAAGTAACGTATACCATATCTTTACGTCGAAGAGTGATTGCCTGGATTTTGCCAAAACTCTTCCCCAACGCCGATGTACGCTTCCCCAACTCAAAGGGATAATCCGTCACCCATAAGAAGGCGCTTGACTCATCCACTTCCGCGATCCACTAGCCGTGGCTCTCCTAGATTATTTCAATATTTGGTGGTGCCATAACGCAACACTCAAAAACTTGTATATCATTACAAAACGACAGTCACTATTAGCATAGAATAAGAATTTTTGAACCACCACTCATGATTGCACACTTTTTTTGAACATGCAACATCCCTTGTCTACCTCTAAATTTTTTTGCACTACACAAGATCTAAATCCAATACCATCGTGTTAAGCATGTTGTTAGTTCTTTGGTGAAATAGCATATTAATCCAAGTCAATTATTTTCACACATTGTCACACATTTTTGGGGAGAGTACCAAAAAACTTCTACCTTTCCACATAAAACTTTGAGATCTTTCTATGATTCACTTTTGATTTTTCCAACGGCATTATGTGATGTAAACCTTTGTATTGACCATTTGGATTCTCATTTCAAACAATATCAAGTTCATACGTTTGCTTCTACTCCGCCGCTGTCCACCTCTCCAGATGAACTCAGAGGTTGCCATCGTACTAGTTGTCAAGCTCTCCGATTAGCTCCGTCACCAGACCCTCTTCCTTCATGCCCCACGCCACCTCCATGAGTCCGGCACACCCCATTTTCTCTAGGAAATGATAAAGAACGTGAGCGTGCTTGTCTTCGACAGGGTATTCCGTAGACACCCTTAGGATTGGCGGCCCTCTGGCGCAAGTATTCTTCACCTAAAGCGTCCTTCCGGCCCGATCTCCACCTCTAGCCATGGATAACTCTCAAAATTTCCTTCCTCCGGTCACACCTGCACGCACTGACCTCACAAAAGCACTCGCTACACGGAGTACTTCCGAATGTTGAAAAGCAAATGAACAGGAGGCAGCAAAAAGCGAGAGAGAGAGGGAGAGAAAGCAGAAAACGACAAATGGTGAAGCTTCCCTTTTTCTGACCCTCTTTTATATATGACACAAGGTACGGTCACCCTTAACTGCTGTCAGACTCATGATGTTGTTTCTAGATTCTGGATGTCATCCGGAACACTCTCGACATTTTTTGGATGTCCGGACGTTTGGTTTTACGGAAGGTGCTGAAGGTAACGCCGTTTAACAATTCCGTTTTAGCCCAAAATCCTTATTTCTTATTTCTACCTAGTTGTACTATTCTGTACTACCCTATTCACTAATTTTTTTTAATTTTTCATCACCATTTACGGGATTTTAAGATTACATCCAAAACCTTGTGGGAACGGATTCCCACATTAGCCCTAACCACCTCTTTGCTTTTATTAATGTTCCATGAACTAGAGATCTTCTAGAGAGGAATATTTGATATGTTGTTTCCGTGTACATTATATTATAATGTATCAAGTTTTAAATAGTTATTGTTCAATTTGCACTAAATCAAATCTAATCTTCCTCTCCTCAATTAAAATTTTAAAATATTCCTCACTACCTCATATACTCTCCCTCTTGTTTATGATTTTTAATCAATTGTCCCACACTACCTCATTTACCGTCTTCCTACTATCTTTAAATTCATTTTTCTGTACTACCATTCTATTTTATGGATTATCCGTAACCACCTCTTTTTTATTTAGATTTTCCATCTACAAGAGATCTTCTGCATACAAATATTATATATGTTAATTTTGTTTTTGTTATACTCTATTGTATCAAGTTTATTGTTACATTTATGGTTATCGATAAGTTTAAGGTTATAGTTTATAGTCACTGATTAATTTTGATATAGATTTATAGGTAACATAATTCCTGAACCTTCAACTATGAACCCTTCAACCGTGAACCTTCAACCATGAACTCTGAACCTTCAACCGTGAACCCTGAACCTTCAACCATGAACCCTGAACCTTCAACCGTGAATCCTGAACCTTAAATCGTGAACCCTGAACCTTCAATTGTGAACCGTGAACCCTAAACCCTAAACCATGAACCCTAAGCCTTGTACCGTGAACCTTGAACCGTGAACCCTGAATCCAAAACTCTAAATCCTAAACTCTAAACTCTAAATCCTAAACCATGATGTGTAATTCAACCTGAACACGAAAGCTGAACCCGAATTCATAGTACTGGCTTGTTCTAGTTCTAAAAGTATCTACTCAAAAATTTATGCACATATGTTCTCAAGCATCCATATTACTACTGTGAAACTAAGGAATGTTGACGAATATTCCATTTGGTGACATATTCCAAAGTTCTACTTATTATGCCAAATGAATATGATTAGTGGGCAGAAGAGGGCCGACTCTTTCCTTTGAGTATGGTATGATTTTGTTCACAAAGATAAATACTAGAAGTCCATTACGATTACATTGTACTGTCTTATAGTCTAAGATGTTTTACGGCCCTAGTTTCTACAAAAATACATCATGGGGCATACTTCATTTTCAATTTCCCAATGAGCAGGACTTTGGGAATAACATGGTTTCTTTACGATACGATCATCCCAAGAGTACGAGCTTTTCATTATCATGAGTGCAATGTAGCCTTGGTCGTGGGCACATCGAAGAATGAGCACTATCATGATGGTGTACAAGAGTTAGTTTGAATGAGCATGCATGCCCAAGATCCATTTCAAATTTGAGCGCCTGAATTTTTCCTCCAAGAGGTGTTGGGAAGGATGGATAATAGTATCCTTCAACTCATCTTTCATCCTTTTTTGCTCTGGCCGTTTGGAATACTATGGGAGCTAAGCGCGTCAGTGATAGCGTTCGCGTGCACAAATTTGTGGTAGTAGAGTGAAAGGCAAAGATTTTACATTATTCAGGTATGTAACGTATGTTTGCTCGTATAATTCCGTATCCGTTGTCTTTTTGTGAGGATTGGTGAAGATTGTGTTGCATTATGAACTTTTAGCCGTTCGGCAACTGTCGTGTAGTGCTTCTGTAACTAATTTGTCTTCGTTGATACTGTCATAGCCTAGAAGCCCTAATTTTTTTCAACTTCGGATTTAAGATGTTGTAATTGTTTGGTGTGTGCTTCCGTATTGTTGTCTGCGTGTTTGTAACTAAACCTCTCTGCTTCTTTCGCAAATATTCTGTATGGCAGGTGCTTCTTTTACAGCCTCGAGATACTAACGAAAGCCAAACGGAGATCTCAGGCTGTTCAAGCCGTGCAAGTCTAGCTTTTCCCTCAATTCGTCAACTAACAACGGTTGCTCTCCCTGAAATCGGTGGCTGTCATTTTGGACTCACGCACGTTATTCGGAGATCTCCGGCTGCAGTAGTCTGGAAAATTCTGCGTGACCAACAATGCTTCAGCTTTGGGCTTGAAAGTGTGGTCGGCGACATGGTTCAGCGTAACCGAAGATCTCCGGTTGGATATGCCTGGAACTTCATGCTCCACCCTACTCCGTCGTCGGCGAACGACAATGCGTGGTCGTAAATCTGTCTCCGGTTATCCGAAGATCTCCGTCTAGTCCACCCTTCGACATTGAGCTTGATCATCCAATTTGTATCCACATCCACTCATACTCCCATTGAGGGCATCTGCCACCAGCCAATCATTCACCGATGCAGCATGGAAGTATGTCTAATTGTGAGTCGTGGGAGCATGTCCCAGACGACCTTGTCATGGTCGCAGTTTAGTGCCCCAATTTTGGACATGTAAATTACATGGAAGACAATGAACCATCCCAAGAGCCTACAGGAAGATCAAAGCTTTTGCGGTCTGGAATGCCCGTGAACCTTATAGGCCGGGTTTTGGTGAAATTGGAGAAGCGTCCATTATTGAGGTTCACACAGTAGGACAATGGCTTGGAGTCGATATACCAGTCGGTTGGAGGGAGTTCGTGTTACTTAGACCAGCGGCCATAATTTCCACGGCGGAAGATTTACTACTCATTCCCTTTCAACACGGGTACAATTCACTTGTTCATACACTCCAGCGGACCGTCTTGTGGAGAAAGGCAGATGTTATGATTCCATCCGGAGATCTTCTATCAGGAAATTCTCCATTTGTACCCCGAGAGCGTTGGGTTGGACTTGAAGTGCAGCAGTTGGATGAAAATGGGTTGCTGCTCTGCTCTGGGAGAATCATGGCCGCATTACCAACGGATCATTTCCGTAGTGGTTGGTTGGATGAAGATAACATCGGTGTAACGATCCTAGAAGTTTTTATTGGGGGACATAGAGAGAATATGAGTAATGAACCATGGCCCATTTTGGAATGTTGTTTCCCTTCTGGCCGGTCATTGATAAGCACAATTGATCATTTTGCATCCCGGCTTGTACAACATGATTCTGATGCTCATTTAGGGGGTCGTCCAAAGGAGCCATACCACTTCATTTCTTGACAGCGGGACCTATAGATGAAGGACTCCTTGTACATCGAGAGGACTACTAACGACAAAATTTGCAAGGTCAGCTCGGAAAGGTGTTGTCCAAAATATTGTTGCCAATATTTTCTACAATACCGGACTCTTTCTGTTAGGCAAAAATTCTATGACAAATCCTTCGAAGACAAGGAGTATGCGATTTCGGTAGGCGGACAGTTTCACTACATTCATGGGGACCAGAAGAGAAAATACGTCACGCTCTTGGGAACAGAGGTCTGCTGCGTTGCAAACTTGCATGGTACACGATCCATGGAATACGGAATCCACGTTTCACACACATGGGACAATTCAGTAGAGAAATTATCTATGCTACTCACGGTAACAAGGACATCAAGCGCCCACGGCTTGCCATTGTACAAGCCATGGGGTCAATAACGTCCATTATTGATGACAACTCAGATCAAAGGCCTCTCCAAATGCGGAGTGTCGGAAATAGTAGGATTGACACTCTCAAGTATCTTCCGGCTCGAAATAACTGGAAGCAAATACGTGCCAGCGTAAATGAGGTACTTAATCAATCCTTGCATATCGTTATGGACTTGTAATCTCCATCCTCAGTCGTCCGAAGTCGTAGTATCTCAACCGGAGATCTCTGGCTGGGTCTTCGCTAACATGCATGGACCCCTAATTGATTACCTCTGTATCGCTTGTTGTCTGTTGGATTGTTCTTCAGAACTACTCCCCTCACGTGGTTATTGATTCATTTTGCAGACAAACGACTTCTATGGACTCCCGCCTGTAAGCCAGTCCATAGTTAGCAGGGTCAAAAAGGAATTCTTTGGAAATGTTGCTATCAAGCCATCTGGAAGCACCTTTGTAAAATGCAGTACATGCGATGAGTTCAACCAATTCTTACCGACAACTCCAAAGGAAATGCCCACGTATAAGATATTCTATAGCAACAAGCAGACACACTTGAATCACCAACAATCATGTTGTAAGCTTTACACGACATGGAGAGAAGAGTCAAAGGCGAAGCCGTTGACATTTCTTTGTGTCATTCACGACAAGATGGACACTGCAAAGACGACTCTTCCAGGCATGTAGAGGACGACTAAGGTAATATCTGGTCTTGGACAGCTTCCCATGAATGTCACCGGAATGGTGGCGCACGGTCATGTCGACGGAGCGTATGCACACTACGCTCCTACTTTAGGGCCTGGAGATTCAAACGCCACCATCTCCTCTTTGGTAAAACTTTTTAGGCGGCTTGACCGGGTACCATTACATAAGATGCGCGCGCTCTTTGAGCACCCACCTGCAAACTCAATGTTCAAAGCGCTTATGGAGGGGAAGAGTAGGTGCGTCGACGCTTTAGAGTTCGTGGAGACGAGTGCTTTCAAAGGACCGAAACCCTTGCCACCAAAATTGTTTCCGCAGCTCAACAACTGAGCCAAGGACAACAAGAACCAATACTTGATGGCATTCTTATCATTGTTAATTGCTCGAGGTGTTTTCAAGGAGATTCAGGTTGGCTTCTTGGTGGTCGGACATACGCATGAAGATATTGATGCTTACTGTAGTTATCTATCAAAAGAACTCCAGAAAAGCAATACATGTATTCTAGCGGATCTCGTGAAGGCTTTCATAAAGTCACAAAGACTAGCTTTCATGCCCAAAGTTATCCAAGAGGTAGCCAACTTTAAATTATACGTTGAAGGCTACCTATGCAGCGGAGCGGCACGTCTGGTGGGAATAAGTGATATGCATCTTTTCAAGTTCTATGTTGACAATGACGGTATTCCTGTCATGAAGTTCAAAAAGTCTGTCGTTGACGTAGAGTGGCTAGCCATGAACAAACAACCGATAAAACTCTAGAAGGTAGATGAATGCAGACGTCCCAAGCTCCCAACAGGATCTCCCAAACCCGTCTCCTTCAAGCCTATGTCGGGTAATGAAGAGCAAAACTCGATCGGAAACCAAGATGTTGCGAGAGACAAGGCCAGAAAGCGACGGAGAACAAAAATTTCGTAAAGACGGGGCTCTGGAAGTACGTCGACTACTGTGCGTCTGAAATGTCTAAGTGCGCAGGGTATGCAAAGACCATCCACCCTTACCAGCAGTATTGGAAGGACATCATCGACGAGCTTGACAAGCCACTTCTTGAGATGCCCTCCAAACTTGAAGAGGGATTCTGGCCTTGCCATGATTGGAGAGGCCCTCACGAGGAAAGTGGGGATCCCCTAGGATTGCTTCCACTACCATCGAATGTCACTCCCAAAGATGAGGTTCTGGAGCCTTATTGCGGACCCGCCAATGAAGCCTCAAAGTCCACTTTTAATCCCTGGCGTGACATTTGTCAAGGATCCTGGATTTTAGTAAGACCTAGTGATCCGGACATCTACTATGTCTGGCAGGGTAGAGCGCTTTCCGACATCACCAGGGATGAAGGAAATGCCAACCACAACAAATTTCTCGTTAAGTATTGGGAGCCAAATAACAAGTAGAAGAATCTGAAGAGGAAGTACTAGAACTGCTGGGAAGCCACATGGATTCCGGACCAAGAGAAGCATGTATGGTGTCATGTGAGTTCTGTGTTGTTTGCGACTTGGTCGAGCAAAGTTAACCAACTTACAAGGTCTATTCCGCATAAAATGAAGGAAGCAGCGATTGTGAACTTAGAGAAATCAAATGTCGCTGATCCTTGAGGGCAGACCATTCTATTAGTTGCTCACAGTCATCTTGTAATAACACCATGAAGAGAAGAACTGCAGGTGCAGTAATTCAAGTAAGTGACAGTATGTTGATTATGAAGACGTTTGAGTCAAGTTCGTATAGAGCGGGCTCTCTTTACAACATTGTCTGATACAACAGAAAATCTATTAGACACCTGTGTCTGATCTCAAAGAAATCTCTTGGATCTTACAATAATTTATATTCTGGGACTACCTCTCTCTAGAGCTCTAAGCATCTTTCCAGTGTGCCGGCGCGTACATGTCTAAACGACATCGGACCCTGTATCACACCCAATTTGAAATGGGCTGCAACCGCCACCCGAATAAGATTCCTCCTTGTCTTCATACCACGGGTCATCCTCCTCCTCCTCTTCAGCCAATGTATCTCCATTCAGGTCCTCCTCCACTTCTGAGTTGATCTCCTTCTCGTCCTTCGCTTCATAGGCGATCCCATCTTCCTCCTCTTCTTCATACTTGATCTCTTCCGCGTCCTCCACTTCGTCTAGAACATGCCGTTTAGAACAGTACTCCCTTGTGTACCCGCTGTCGTCCTGTAACAAAATCTCTCTTCTTTTCTCCTCTTCCTCAGCGTCGCTCTCCATCCTTTGTGTAACTCTCCTCTCTACTGAATCTGTATCTTTCATCTCCCTCTTCCTACTTCCAGTAGCCATCTCCTCTCTCTCCACCCTAGCTCTGGACTAACAAGACTTTAGATTGAACGACAAAACAGATGGAGGACTGCACTCCTGAACCCTTCTTATATTTTCATCTCTACCCACCCATTCATTACACTCCTCGATTGTAGGTAGAGAAATCGCCATTGGTTTTAGTCGCTAATACTCCGAGATCGAAATGATTCAAGGTAGATTCGACAGTCATGACTTCACATTATGGAGAATTAAGCATGGTTAGCCACGCGTCATGCGTCTTGTCTTAATGTCATATTGGGAGTACTATCTCCACCGCCAGCCTTACAGCATCACTTGAATCATAAGGAGGTACTCGGATGATTGATATGTACTGGGTCTTTGACCGCCCCTTTCCATTTCAATTGTCATCTGTTTGAAATCTACGAAGGAACCTGTCAGGAGGAAGCCCAAGTGGTCTCTAATTTATTTTTATTTGCGACTATGTGAGAAGTTTTCTACCTAAAGATGTAGACTATTCCTAGGGCAATGAAGGAGGCAACGGCATGTGGACTTGAGCAAGGCAAATTCCGTTGGACCCTGAGACAATATCATTTACATAGCTATTCACTGTGATCTGGTCGAAGTACCATCTACAGATGAATTGCAATTTCTTACTCAGTAGAGATCTCCGGATTTGATTATGTGCTCTTCAATTTGCCTAGGTATTGTCATGAACGTAGGCTCACTTTCTACTGTGGACCCCATTCTAGAGAACAGTAGATGTGATTCTCCTATCCGGAGATCTCTGGTCGTATCTTCACCTAATGTACATGGCAGTATATGGAAGTCTTTCCCTCCACGTTTTTTGAAGATAATATCCGACATTATGGTAGGCGTTGTCAGCTATCAAAGTCGGAGAGATGTGGAACTTCTACGATATAAACAGCCGGAGATCTTCGATCAGCTTCCGGCGGGACGTGCGGGACTTTTCGTATTTCGCTGCCATACACCAGAGAATTGTGACATTGTCACTACTCTACACATCTTAATGGAAGTGAATGCAAGAGCACGGCTGTGCTTATCTTCAAGATGACTTGTGGGAGTTGAAGAGAGGGATGTCGTACTCGGGGCCGAACTTCAATCGTCTTCACAGCCGGAGATCTCCGGTCCACTTCCGCAATGATGTGGATGACTTTTTGAGATTCAACTACTATACAACAACAAAAAAATTGATACTATGACTATTCACCGTATTCCCAACGCACTGAATGGAAGAGTTCCGTAGTGAACAATTAGAGGAGGACGATCTTGGAGTGATGCTACTTGACGTTTCTTTAGGCGACACTGCAGCATGTACTCCATAGTGTGACTCTCCGCCTCTTCATTTTGATGGCTTGGAGAAACGAGTGGTCTGTTGTAGATGTTAGGGGCGGATTTTTTTTATTAGAATTGTAGTGATTATAGTATTTTGAGATCTTCATTCATGCACAGGCGGGCCGTCAACTTACTAGCGCATTATCGTTTTTAAACGACCAAGCAGCTCAATCTTGAGTACTTTGCTTCCTACCGGATATCTCTGGATGGCGGAACGGCATTCTTGACATGTCAATGCTCCAAGCTCTGATATCTACTACACTATTCTTGTACAACTTTACGTATCATTGTACACATGAAGGACATTGGACGTGGACCGATGTTTTTTTGACCTTCTCCACTATACTACCACAGAAATGTACACTGGACCATATTACATGGTATGTTTTATAAACATGTTAGCTTGAAACTTGTTATCATTTTATCGATCGCAACTAAGGAAATTCCATGCTTATTCTATATTAAGCATCACTAACATTGGTTTGTTCTGTAATACTGAAATCATCCGGAGATATCCGGATGATTGATCAAAATTTATTCATTGAGTATCCCTTTCAATTTCTTTGGTGCCACTATTTACTAAACAAAAAATCCTTCTTCCTTATTTCTAGACTTTGCAAATTCCAGGAATAGTTAAATACAACATAGTGCTATGCAACTTGTGCATAACTCTGAGTTTCAGAGACGCTCAAAATACATTGACATTCTCTACTATTTTATTCGAGAGCAAGAGCGGCTTGGTCACATCAACGTTGCTTGTATCTCCAGAGCTCATCAGTTGGCCGATTTCTTCACCAAAGTTCTTCCCATTGATCGCTTTACTCTTCTCCGGGACTCCATTGGCATCCGACATCTACATGCAGCCGCACGCATGGTGCCTAATGTTCAGAGCGCTCCTTGAGGTAGCGGTCTGAGGGAGGGTGTAGAAATGCAAATATACTATATGCCTACACGTAAAATACAAAATAAATAAAAACGGAAAACTAAAAGACGTCACCTGGGAGCAAGAATCACTTAGTACATGAATCAATTAGTTGCGATTGCTTATGAGTAGTTCTTTAGACAACTACTTAAGCACCCCTTGTGCCTTTGTCAAATCATCCTAATTTGCAGTGTGTAATGCAAGCGTGATTCCCCTTGTGACATATCATGTATATTGAGAATTGTTTATTGCACCTTGTCTACTATCAAATATTGTGTTCGACATATGTTGTTTTTGTGGATTATTGTTTGGGCCAAAAATCTATCATTGTAGTACGCAAATTCAATAAATTAAAGAGTTAAGGTAGGATTGATGGCGGTTGGAAGGGAGGCATTTAACCGGGGTTGGAGAACACATAGGATGTTGGGCTTAAATCAAGCGTTGCATTAGGAGCGAGGAAGGTGGCATGTGTAGGATAAAAGCCAATTTTGGACCATGTTTTCCGGTGGGTAATTGTTGAATGTGTCAGCATTCATGAGGATGTAATAGTGGGACTTATTTGAAGAGATTAACATCCTTCTAAATTCCTAGACAACTTTGATGTGTTCTTTCGTAATTAATGCATGAATGTGGGAATATTGGTTTTTTAAAAGGACATGAAGCTAGGTGTCAGGGTCACTAGAGTTGCAGATGGAGCATGTTATGTTGGGAATTCTTGCATGGCCAAAGAATAGTTGTCTGCGAGTGTTGCCCATGTATTATCTGGTTCTAAATTTAAGTAGGAAAGTGATATGGGCCTCAATGATGGTAGAGTTGGTCAAGAAATCAATAGAAAGTGTGGCATCAATGATATTGTTGTTGATCCATTTTTGAATGTTGGGGAGAAGGGCCGCAATGACTTCTAGGTGGTGTATTTTGTCGTGGTTTTTGAGGTGTTTGTATAGGAATTGGATGGGGCCTTTGTCAAGGGTGTCCTCCATGTTGGACCATTGGTCTTTTTGATAGTAGAAGGGGGTGGGGTGGGCGTGTTCGTGAGTTCTGAGGCGTTTTTGTGGATTTTATTGCTACCCTATTTGGCTAATTTATTTGTTTATTTGTTCCTCATGATGTTGGAGTAGGCTTTGACTTTTTAATATTATGGTTGGTTGAGTTCCGTGTAGTGTAGACGGATTTTTTAGTTTTTACGTACAATTTCTGAATTTTAGTGAAATTAGTCTACAGAAAATGTTTTAAAAGATGTAGAAGTATGAATAGTTAGAGTAAAAAGAAGTTGCAACCTTTAAAGGATTAGAGATTTGAAAAGACATTGGTCTACACGAAAGGTTTTAATACTACAATGGAAGTTACAACTGTAAAGAAACTGTTTTTCTAACTGTAGAACTATATAGTCAGGAAAAACAGCCATTTCCTGCGCCACACACAATGTTTAGAATTTGAGCGGAAAAGTGTGTGAGTCCTAGCCTAGAGAAAGCTAGTATGTTAAGACTGGATGATCCTAAGTGATTTGCACTTAAGAGAAGAGTGAAATTGACTGAAAGATGTCCTGATTATATGTGATTAAGTGATACAAAAATTATATAATTTTGTGAACTGCTTTTCAGAATAAGAATTCAAGGTAAAATTATATTATAAAGAAGGAATTTAATTGTAAAGCAAGTCTTGCAATTTAAGTGTAAACGACGAATTGTTGTGAGGATTATGATTTATTACAGTGGTATAATGTCGTAGTATGTAGGTTGATAGGAATGATTCACGGATTGTGATCCTATGACCTAAATTTAAAAACTATTTAAGTAGAATAAAAATTGGTTTGTTCTACAGATAATAATAGTGTAAACACAGTCGGTGTAAAGACTATAGGAATTGTAGCATCACAGATAACTCTGAGCTATTGTCATAGGATATTGTCTGCACGTACATGTGGTCGTTGTAGGAGTAATCCTTAGTTGCTTCGAGTGTGGTGAGGCAAACCTAGCATTATATGATGGTGTAGAGACATACGGCGTTATTGGGAGCGGGATTCTGAAGATTGAAGATGGTGGACCTCGCAGGCTGATAAGTAATTCTTACACCATAGAATGTATGACTGTTGCCTTGGAATTGTAGAATTCTAAGATTTACAGTGACAATTATAGAATTTAATGATAAATTAGAATAGATTGAGCGATTATTTTTATTAAGGATAACCCAATAACATAGAAATCTAAAGAACTCCTTACAGAAATTAGAGAATCTTAACTTTAACAAGTGACCTTAGTCATTAAACGCTAGACGAATCGACTCTCCCTAAAAAGAACAATCATATTACAGGGTTCTTGGGTTGTGTTCTTCAATCTTTATGTATAGAACTTTTTACGATTACATTTTGGCGCCGCTGCCGGGGAGAGTACGGCTAACGGTGGCTAAGTTGTAAAGAAAAAATATTCTTAAAAAATAGCCTGTAATGAATTTTAGATTAGGGTTACAACTCACAGTGTAGAAAATACAGCTTCGACTAAAGAATATTACAACTTAGGTGGAATGGTATGTTCACTGTGAGTGTTTAAAAAATTACTTAAAAAATAATAATATAAATTTTTAAAAAAAAAAAAAAAAAAAAAACACATGATTATAGAATTGTGACTGTTTACTTGTCGCGTTTCAATAATTTTATGTGTATGGCTTCTAAAGAAGAAAATAAACCTATAATCTGGAAAAGTTTGCTTAAAAATAGTCAGAATGTTAAAAGTGTAAATTATGTTCAAAAGAAATGCAAATTTTGCTGTGAACCAAAATACAGCGTTGTAGAATGTCGTGCTTCCCTTGGGAAGTCAACAAAGAAAATATAAATTCATTTTTTAAAGGTCCATATTTATTCGCAGCTTTGTACAGATTGTACAGAGGAGCTTATTATGGACAAGGGTTCCAGTTTAGTGGTTTAAAATTGAATATTGATGAAACATTTTTACAGAAAATTGATGATTTACCTCTAAACGTTAAACAAATTATATTGTTTAAAATTTGGGATGAAGGTAAAGATTTTGATGATTTTTTTGTAGTTAAGAGTGAACTATTACTACCCCTAAAATTACAATTTTTGTTCGCACAATATGGAAAATTGAAAAATTGTACGTTACCTTTAATCTCCAAAGGTTGTGGAGCTTGGAACGGGTATAAGATAGAGGGAAGAAAATATATCTTCACTTACGGTCCGCAAAACCTACAAAGCAAAGTGTTGATTCCTGATTTTTTGTGTAGAGATTCTTCCATCCAAAATTCTGTAGTTTTTGCAAGACTGTGTTTGTAGAATATGGTCTTAGACGTTGACAGCTTCGATGAATTATTTACACGTCTAAAAAGACTATTGATAATTTATGCGGGCATTCAATGTAATGAGTCGGTTTTATTTGCTCTTTTAGGAGATGAAATTGAACAAATTTGCACAATTGTAAAGACTACATTAAAAAACAAAACTTTAGTAAAAGAATTAATAGCTAAATTCAATTATCCTAGAGAATTATTAGAAAAAGAGATTTTAGAGATCTATGAAGTTGAACCAATTACCTTAGCTCCTTGGTATAAGTATAGTCACCCACTAACGTGGCATTAGAGGATTTGTCTTAAATCAAGGACTTGTTATTTTTTAAAATCATAGTCTTATATTTACAATTGTCTTATAATATTCTTGGAAAAATCTGTATTTTGATTCTAGAATATATGGCATTTTTAAATGTCACGGAAGTATAAAGAAACTAGGGAAAATGCAAAAATTTCTAGGGATGAAAGACAACGGCTTAGAACAGAACAAAAAGAGCTACCTTATAAGTCCGTGTTAGTCTCAGCCAATCCAATCTTTGACAGCACACCTTCGCCTAGTATTAATGAGTCAAATGTTCCTATAGTCAAATTTGGTCTACCTCTATTAGATGTTATTGACGAGGAAGATCAAATTTTACCTAGTTCTGTCATAACACCTGGAGAAGAATTGTCAGATATTAAAGTACCTGTAAATGAAATTATTCAACAATTTGAAGAGTCTAGGAATGTAGACTTGGCAGGGCAAAGTCATCCCTACCATTCTTGTTATGATTCACCAGAACATAGGACTTACATCAAAACATCAAAATCAACTTCACCTCTCCAAAAAAGGAAAAGCTACAAATTAGAAATATATGTTTCTAAGACTTTAAAGAAAGTGAAAGATGAATTCTTTAGTCATACTTTGGATGATTCTACAGTAAAAAGATTGGAATTTCAGACACCCTTAACCTCTCTAGCATCTTCTTCACATACAGTGATAACAGATTTAGAAGAGTGGGTTAAGGATGTTTCAGGAAAACCTGATGTAGAATCAGCAAAATTTATACAAGATTTTATTCAAGAAATAATTAAAGATATTACAAATGAAGTTTCTAAAACAGGAAAAAATAAACATCAGGCTGTAAATGAAAGGGATAAGTTTTCTGAAGAACAACTTCCATTACAACCTTACCAGTTTTCATATACAGATAAATTGAATTTAGAATCTCAATTACATCCTAGGAAAACTTCTGATAGTAGTTCTAGTGAGTCAGAAGATAATAGTAAAGGCGAGTCGAGTGAACGTGATCAGTTTTCTCCTAGACAACCTCATCATAATACACTACCGTCTAGACCTCCTACACCCCCTACACCACCTGCACTGGATTTAATACCTATAAACCAAGGTGCCAATATGCAGAGGCATTTAAATATAGCACCTTATCCTTATTTCTTTGGAAAAATTGGTGATGATCCTGATGCTTACCTTGATCGGTTTGTGACAGTAGCTGTTGCTAATGATCTAGATCCTACAAAATACCTCACCAGTTTTCCTGGAAATTTGGTAGGTGAGGCAGCCTTATGGTACAATAGTCTAGATCCTAGACCTACAACTTGGAATGATTTAAGAGAGGCATTTTTGACTAGGTTTAGAAGCCAGGGCTTTAGGTCTGAATTACAAACTCAATTACGATCATTTACCATAGGACAATATGAGTCTATTTCTTCAGGATACACAAGATTAAGGTTATTACTCCATAAGTGGCGTGACCATGGGATGTCTAATGAGTTTCTTAAAAATCTTTTTATAGATAGTATCCCTGATCCACAATGTCAATACCATGTAAGGGTACAAAATCCAGATACTTTAGAAGAAGCTTTTAACCTAGCTCGAGCTTGTGAAGAATCAATGATTCGAGCTGGGTACACTTATCATGGTTACCCTGATCCAAGTTTTTTAGAACCTCCTGCGATCCATTATCCTATGGATAGCTACGGGAAAGATTATTATCCTCAACGTGTCCCACAAAAACAAATTTTAGCTCCACAACCTTTATCTATGAGAGCAACTAGAGAACCCTTTTCAAAATCCTTAGCCATAATGCAACCTAAGGATGATTTTCAACTAAATGAGATCAGGAATTTAACTAATAAATTACAAGAATTGTCTGTACAAGTAGCTAATGGTCGTCCTAAAAGATTTAAGGCTACAAAACAGAGGTCCAATGTCTGGTGTACAAACTGTGGAGGCCATGGCCATTTGCCCACCAAATGTTCTACACCTGTGGGGAATAAAACTCAGATTAGGTGTAGTTATTGTAAAGGTAGAGGTCATGACGTTACAACCTGTTGGAATCTGTCAGAAGTCAGAAATGTAGCTCTAGAACAAAAGAAGGAACATGATAAAGGTAAAACACCTTATAGTGTAATTTCAAAGAAACCTTTTATACGCCCTAATCAAGCTTCTCCTCAAGGAAGAAAAGTTCCGGTATGTTATAATTGTGGAGAGGCAGGTCATTTTAAATCTGATTGTGGGAATGCTAAAAAAGAGGTTGGTTATACACCAATATGTGGTAGATGTAAGGAACCTGGCCACATCTCTACATATTGTACAGCTATTATCACTGAATTTCCACCCTCTGAAAAAGATTATCAAAAAAGAAGAGAAGTCAAATTTACAGATATTCCAGAGAGTTCAAATTCAAGAAATGTAAATTATATACATGAAAGTCCTGCACAATGGGATAGGGATATATTTATTACTAGGGCACAAGCTAAGAAAAATGTCTTAGAAAGTGAATCAAATAGCGATTCTTCAGAAATTCTCCCTAAAAAATCTAAGGTGAATGAGATCCAAAGAGTCCTAGAAAAACCATTTGTTTCTCCTAGTCTTGTTGTAAAAGATAATCTTAGATTGAAGGACCCAATTGTTATACCTAATCCACTCCCTCTTAAAGATCCTTCCCTTATGGAAACTGTGAACGAACCTGTTGAAGATTTACTACGACCAACTTTCTACAGACCACCCAAGAAGACATCCAAATCTAATATTGTTACATCTAAACCTAGGAAGTTAAAACGTACCATGAAATTAGCTGAAGGTGTCATGTCCTATGATATTTTGAGTAATATGGATCAAATCCAACCTCAAATTACCTTAAGACAATTGTTGGCCATAGCTCCTAAATGTAGGAGTGAATTAAGTTCTTCTCTTGTTAGGAAAAGACCTAAGCTTATAGAAGTTCATGATGTAACCTTAGATCCTGGATCTCCTACTGTAGACGTCATTATAGACGGGTCTATTGTACATGGTGTACAAGTTGATAGTGGGTCCAGTGTGAATCTTATGAGTTTTGAAACAATGGAAGAAATTGGTTTAACTAAATTAGAGGAAACTCCAATTATTTTACGTATGGCTGATCAAAGTCGAGTGAAACCTTTAGGAATTTTACCACATGTTACAAGTATAATAGGTGGTCTAAGCTATAATATAAGTTATATTGTTTTTAAAGTTGCTGGTGCTAGATCTACTTATCCAATTCTTCTTGGAAGGCCATGGCTAAAGGATGCTGCCGTTCAAGATGATTGGGGTAAGGGAACTATTACTTTAGGAAAAGGAAGTGAAAAAATAGTTCTTCCTATGTTTCCTGACACCTACCAAGGAGAAACTCAAAATTATGATTCTAATGTTACAACTGATGAGGAGTCTAACAGTGAGGATGAGTCTACTAATGTTGTATGTAAGGATATGCCTACGTTTAAGAGTGTAGGGCCGGGTGAATATTTTTTTCCTTTAGAGTTGGCAGAAGACTCTGATGATGCAATACTTGCATGGGAAAATTCACCAGTTTACAATGTATTAGCTGAAGTAGAATCTGAACAAGAACCACCGTATCTTACAGATTCTGATGAGCTGATAGAAAATCTGACTCATGTAAAATTACCTCCTTATAGATCTACTACCAGTGAGCATGTTCCTATGAATTTAGGAACTGAAGAGGATCCTAGACTCATAAAAGTATATTCAGGATTAACTCCTATAGAATTTGATGAATGGTTTGAATTCTTTAAGAATAATAAAAGTGCCTTTGCCTGGACCTACAAAGATTTGAAGGGAATACCTCTAGATGTTTGTCAACATAAAATTGTTTTAGAACCAAATACAAAACCTGTTAGACAACGTCAGTACAGGATGAATCCTAAGTATTCTTTAATGGTTAAGGCCGAAATTGACAAATTGTTAGAGTGTGGTTTTATATACCCAGTACCCTACAGTGAATGGGTCTCTCCCATAGTAGTTGTTCCTAAAAAGAATGGAAAGCTACGCATATGTCAGGATTTTAGAAAACTGAATAGTGTTACAAAAAAGGATTATTTTCCTTTGCCTTTTACCGACGCTATCTTAGACGGTGTAGCAGGCCATGAATGCTACTCCTTCCTAGATGGTTTTTCGGGCTATAATCAAGTTCAAATTGCACCTGAAAATAAAAATTTAACAACTTTTACAACAGACTGGGTACATTTGCCTATAATGTTATGCCCTTTGGTCTTTGTAATGCACCTGCGACTTTTCAAAGAGCTATGACTACAGCATTTCAGAAATATCTCCGAAAATTTATAGAAATCTTTTTAGATGACTTTTGTGTATTTAGCACAAAAGCTTTACACAGAAAATGTGTTAAAAAATGTTTCAAAAAATGTGCTCAGTTTGGAATTTCTATAAATGCTGAAAAGTCTATATTTGCAGTTCCTTGTGGTAGACTAGTAGGCCATATTGTTTCTATAGATGGTATTGCTGTAGACCCTGATAAGGTTGCTGCAATTTTAGCATTACAAATTCCAGAGCATATGACAGCTTTAAAGGGATTTTTAGGTGCTACAAGTTATTATAGACGCTTCATTTATTTTTACGCGGAGATAGCCTCAGCCTTAACACACTTAACCAAACAAACAGAATTGCCGGGTGTATGGACTGATGAATGTACAAAAGCTTTTAATAAGCTAAAACGTCGTTTAAGTCGTGCTCCCATCCTAATACCTCCTGATTGGTCTAAACCTTTTGAAGTCTATGTAGATGCATCTAATGTTGCTATAGGTAGTGTGTTAAGTCAAAAAGATGCTAAGGGACATGATCGTCCTATACATTTTGCAAGTCGTCAAATGAGTGCACTTGAAAAGAATTATACGGTGACTGAACGTGAGGGTTTGGGAATGATTTATTCTGTACAGAAATATCGGCATTATTTATTAGGATATAAATTTACATTCCATATTGATCATGATGCTTTGAAATACATGATTAATAAACCTCAACTTAGTGGTCGTATAGCTAGGTGGGTTCTACTTTTGCAGGAATTTAACTTTACAATAAATGTACGTCCTGGAAAACGTCATTCTAATGCAGATTTTTTGTCTAGGTTAAGAGATGATGTCAACCCTGAGTCTATAAATGATAATTTTCCAGATGCACATCTTTTTACTATTAATGATCATATAGATGTTTTGGATATAATCCCTTCTGATTATGCTGATGTCATTTATTTTTTAAGGAGTGGTACATTTCCTTTACAATACTCTGACAAGGATAAACGTAAACTTGTTCATAAAAGTAAACCTTACACCATAATTGGTGAAGTTCTTTATAAACAAGGTCAAGATGGTGTCCTTCGAAGATGTATTAATCCTAGTGAAGTCCCATTAATTTTAAAAGGTTGTCATGATGACGTGTGTGGTGGTCATTTTGCGGGTTTAATTACTGCTCATAAAGCCTTACAGTCCGGTTACTGGTGGCCTACGTTATTTTCAGATGCTGCTAGGTATGCTAAAAAATGTGATCCTTGTCAGCGTGTAGGAAAACCTACACCCTCTAAGGCTATGCCATTAAACCCTATCCTAGCACAAGTACCTTTCGAGAAGTGGGGTATTGATTTCGTAGGACCAATCAAACCTCCTAGCCGTCATGGTCAAAAGCGATACATTTTAGTAGCTACAGACTATGTTACAAAATGGGCTGAAGCTATAGCCACTAAAAATGATGATGCACCTATTGTAGCTAAATTTTTGTATGAAAATATTATAACTCGGTTCGGTTGTCCTAAAGAATTGGTAAGTGACCGGGGGACACATTTTCTGAATGATATGATAGAATTGTTGACTACTAAATATTTAATTAAACATAGAAAGTCTTCTCCATATCATCCTAGAGCTAATGGACAGACCGAAAAGACTAATGGAATTTTATGTAAAATTATCACTAAAACTGTTCAGGGATCTAGTACAGATTGGGATGCTAAACTCTTTGATGCTTTATGGGCATATCGCTGTGCCTTTAAAGTAACAACTAAGCATACACCATTTCAGTTGGTTTATGGCCAAGAAGCTATTTTACCAATTGAACTTGAAGTGCCTTCACTTCGTATAGCTATCGAGGAAAGAATTGGTGATAATGAGTCTTTAAAACATCGTTGCTACATGTTAGAAAAGTTAGATGAGTCTCGAGCTCAAGCTTTTCTTAACATGGTTGCTATACAAAAACATCGTAAAACATACTATGATAGTAAATTACAGCCTAAAACTATAAAAGAAAACGATTTAGTTCTCCTTTATGATAGTAGATTTCAAAAGTTTCCTGGTAAATTTAAAATGCGATGGTTTGGACCTTATAAAGTTGTACATTCTTATCCTAATGGTTCTGTAGAATTGCAGGACTTTGATGGTAAAAACCATGCTACTCGCTATAATGGGTATCGTCTCAAACATTATCTAACTTGAGGGCAAGTTAGGTTTTGAAAGACGGGGGCAATATGTATTTAATTTTATAAAATTATTTGTAAATTTATTTTTAAAAAATAAAATAAAAAATTGGGTGTAAAGAAATGGCCAAACCAATGAAAGATAAAGAAATCACTGAAACAATAAAAGAAATCTGTAATAAATAAAGACAATTCTGAAAAGAAAAGGAAGCATCATCATTTTAAAGCATTGAAAGGTGGAATTGGAAAAGTAACATCAAGGAGTTAACTGATGAGATGTCCTAGTCAATCTTAATGAGTTGACACGTTGTCCAAGTCATGTGGAGACACGTGTCTTGATGATTGAGATGAGATATCTGTAGGATACTGTGGAGGTGATCTCTCATGATCACGTCTGAGACTCTGTTGAGATTGTTTGTTGTCAACAACTTATTCTGTTGGAACTATCTTAATTACCACTCACTAATTCTGTTCACAAGTACACATTATCAAGATTTCATGAATGTCGAGTGTCTCCTCTGTATGCTTTGTGAGTACTTTTTGTCCAGATAAGTGTGATGTTCTCTTACTACAAAATTGAGAGAGGACTCAAGTCTTTGATTTTGGGGCGTCTTACTTGAAAGATTCTGAGGTTAGAGCTGAACTTTGGGTTGCATTACGGGACGTGGAAAGAAAAGTTTAGAACTGAGAAGTTGTACAGTTTCTGTAAGTTCAATTCTCAAGATCTGCTTGCATTCTGTCTTCACCATTGCATGAGTATATGAGATTTGCTTATGATTGCAGTAAGTGTGTTTGAGGTTTTTTGATACAAAATGTGTTATTACATGCGTTAGAATAATCTTGAATGACGGAAGGCAACGTTGATTTTCTGGATTTGAGATGCATGTGAACTTTGAAGAGACGTTACCTCTTTTAATAATACTTATACTTGAACTGCAAGCACTTTCAAAGTTGTCAAGTTGTTGGTTGCTTTCTCACACGTTCTACAGTTTCTTGTGCATGTTGACTAATGTGTTAGTTCATGCAAAGCTTGCAGAGCATTGGTGGATAGCGGTGGTTGTCGCCTAAAAGAGGGTCCAGTGTGTCAAGTTTGAAGTGAGCTTCCTTTGAACCTCAATTATTTTTTGTTTTGACAAGGATGACAATGGCATGAAAGGCTGATCATGTTTGTAAGAATGCAAAAATTAAGAAGTTAGACTTTAGATGTGAACTCTTGATAAACTGAATTAAGCCTTCTTAATTCTACAGTAAGTCACTAAGTTGTGTTGATACGATTGGTTAATTGTTCAACATATTAACTTAGAAACTTTTAGTTATAAGTGAAGTTTGATAGTAGTATGGCATAAGCTTGCCGAGTGGAGAATATAAAGACTTGAAGCTGGATGAAGTGATCAGTGAAGCTAGAAGAAGATTTCAAAACAAAAAAATTAATTTAAAAATCCAGTCTGTTGAAGTTGTTTGTCTAATATTCATTAAGTCAGCAATAAGTAGTCTTTCACGTCAAAATGTTCATAGACGAATATGTATGTTTCATATTGTTAAAGTTAGACGTTGCAGTTTCCTCCACTGAGTCTACCAAGCTCATGCAAGTTAAGGTCGTTATTGAAAATTTTCCTACCTGGACTTACATAGCAAATGTAGTATTGCATGGTCGGTCTAGGTCATTTGCACGTTTTCTTTTTTTCTGCAAGTTGTTCTATTTTCTCAGAATTAGTCCTGTGTAGATTTATGTCAATAGACTGTCTTCTTGTTAAATGCTAGTAAATCATTTGAACCCTTGCCAAGAACATTGTAAGATGTAACAATCTAGTACAGAATCACAACTGAATTAGCATGTTAATATGTCGTTCAAAGTCATAATTATGTAACAAACTTCATAGGCACATGATGTAATTTACTTGATGAGGACAACCTGACCACGACTAACCAACTATGTCAACTAGTATAGCTTGTTCTCTTTTCAAGATTTAGTGTCTGTTTGAGTGAACTTGTATCTTTCTGCAGTATGTGAGAAGTTGAGTACACTGTAGTTTAGAAGAGATTGGCGAGTGAAGGACACGTCGGGAGAAGTTCAAAGGTCACAAAGTTGACACGAAGCTGAGGTGAGTTCTCTTTGTTTTGAGTAGAGTTCAGTGTTGATAAAAAATATCAACCCGCCATAACAAATAAAATTTATGAAATTTTGTTGCGTCGAGTTTACACGTAGACTAGAAGTTTGATTTGTTGCAAGTTTATGGGCTCACTCACGTCAACTTTCTTGTCAACTACGTGTACTAAGAAAAGTATTAGAACTTGATGAGTGATCTTGATGAGTGAACTTCATGAGTGATCTTGATGAGTGAACTTCATGAGTGATCTTGATGAGTGAACTTCATGAGTGATCTTGATGAGTGAACTTCATGAGTGATCTTGATGAGTGAGCTGTAGCCAGACAAAGTGCTAAAGAAGCAAGGAGATGACTGCAAGAATATTTTGTGTGTGTAATGTTAAAATGTGAGATTAAAAAGCTGCGAAGACACAACAAGCTGACATTAAGATACAAATGGATGGAATATCGGTGAGATGTCGATAGAGAACAAGGTTAATGTTGTTGTGAACAGGTAGCAATGAAGTCCGAACCGCGACAACGTGAGTTGACTCAGCTGCAGTTTACACCTATTTCGGATGAGCTTTTCGTGAAGATCATGAAGAACGAAGGAAATTTGAAGAGTGCGGGGGTATGGGAGAACCTTCTTACAACATGGCCGACGGAATTGGAGGATCCAAGCAAGGTGGTCCACTTCATCAAAAGCTCACAACATGGAAGCTGTCAAGAATTCATGATCTATGAGAAAATATTTCAGTATACACCATTAACGACCTCCACAATTTTCAAGTTACCGGAGGAAGGAAGTTCAGTGCTTTCCATCACAGTCAAGCACGAGGAGATTCAATAGTACTTTGAGCGTAATGCTCATACGTCTACCGGTTGGACGATATCAAAGGCCAAGACGAGCTGGAGAGAATGGCTTACTTTAATGAATCAACGCTTCTTTTTAGCAGATAAGTTCATATCTGACCAACAAGTAGAAGCTGCTATGATGGTGTGGGGAGGTGAAAAAATCAATTGGGCAAGCGCAGTTTTTCAAAAAATCAACGTGGAGATGAGCTCGAAGAAGGTACAAAATCCTTTCATCAGTTATAACTTGAATTATTTGGAGGCAATATGTAGAACTCTGCAGACTACTCATCTCCCTCCGGTAGTGAATGAACAACCATTGGCATCAAGACCACCTGCCAAGCGTGGACGCAAGCGTACAACCCGAGGTTCAAGATTTTCTCTACCTATGGATGTCATTGATATTTCCGAGGAGACAGAGGATGAAGAAGATGAACCTGTACCCAAGAGGCCCCGATATGAGATAGCGACTCCGGGAGCAACCTCAATTGCAAATTCTCCTCCTGGCAACTTGTATGGAATTGATACAGGGACTTCTACACAGAAGAATTGCATGCAAAGACTACCTTCAACAGATTTTGTAACCCGTGACAAGTATGATAAGAAAAAAGAGAAGTGGACGATAGAGAATCAGACTCTTACCACCAAGGTGTATGAGTTGGTGGATCAACAACTTCAGATTATTACTGCGCACAAGCAAGAGAGGGAATCTCTACAGAAGGAACAGAGTAAGCTTCAGCAAGAAGCTGCAGCAAAGAGTAATGAAATGGAGCAACTCCAGTTATTGTATAGCAAGCTGCAAGAGGAAGTTAAAGGTAAGGCACCAAGCCAGGCAGAATCGGATCCTATGTTGGCAGATGAGGTTACTCACCAACGCCAGCGGGCTGATGCCTTGGGAGAAAAACTACAGCGCGCATTGGGAAAGGGAAAGCAGCCCATAGAGGAAGCTCTTGATAGTGGAGGCCATGGGAGTAAGTTGGCAAAAGCTCAGGAGAAGTTGCAAGGACAACTGAATGATGCTGAGGACCGTTTAGATGATCTTTGCGAAGTTCTATGGGCTCACGAATTAAGATCTCCACCTGCATCTACTTTGGCGCGCGCTTATGAACTCCAAAAGCAAGCAGCCTGCGCAATACTTGAGATCAAGGAAGGCCAAAGTCTGCAGTCTGATGAGTTTGCCATGATGTGGACTCAAGCGGAAATTTACCCGAACATGCAGAATTTAATTTGTGAAATGTTGGCACAAGGGCATCTCTACGTGAATAATCCACTATCATTGTTGATTCCGGCAGGTGACGTAGGAGTGCACTCACTGTTATATTATCTTGAGCTGGAACGCCAGTTGTATGAAAAGAAGTTGTGTAACGAATCAGCTCCAATTCGAAAAATTTAGATTCCAGATTATTCCGAAGCGATTCGGCAGGCGGCTCACCGAAACTTTTCTAAGCATATACGCCTTTCATGGTTGACAATGCTTGAGGATTTGATGAAGGCAATCGATAATATTGACGTTATCAAAGAAGGCTTGGACTGTGTACAGGTGCGTGAAGAGACTCATCGCGGGAGTGAATTCACGCAGCTCCATTATGTGCATACCTTGAGGAAGACTAAGGAACGATTAACTGAAGCGATCAGTCATGTGAAGGAAGGAAGGATGAAAGTGGACAACCATTCAACTATTGTGGCGATTGAGCAACCGGTTGGTGGTGACGTTTCATCTCAAGGACCGTCAATTTCCTCAACTCATACGTAAAGTTGATTGCATGTGAATTTTGAACTGGTGATAGAGATGTCTTTGCAATAATGTTAGCAAAGGATAAATGCAGACTGACGTGACGTTTGAACTTTGGTGATTAGTCCGTACATTGGAAGTTTGTGGTAAATAGTTGAGGTATTTCTACCTGATTTTGGTGAAGGATAGTTGTTTTGAAACTGGAAGTTAGACACCGATATAGTATTTGGTGATATGTGGAAGGGCTGAAAATGCTTATCGTAAAGGCTTATAATACATATATTGTTATACGTTGAAGTCACCTTTTTGAAATAACCAATATTTGAATGTGATGAAGTTTGAAGATGTCTTAATCGAGATAAGTAATTGTTGATGTTGACAAGTGATATTGGCAAGTTTGAGATGTACACTAAGTCCAGATGTTAAACAGTGCATATTGATACCTTCAAGTTTTGTTAGGAGACATGACAAAAAGTTGGAGACCTTAAATGAAGCATTGATTTGAAGGAGCATTGTGATGATCATGTGTATGATTAACTTGTTCATATATGGAGAAGAATCGCTGGAAGTTGTGTTTGTATACACAAGAAAATTAACGTCAATTCCATTCTGAAAGTTGTCAATCATGTCAATACAGACACTGTGTGTGCAGACGTTCATGCTCTCAGATGAATAATGCATAACAGATGAAAAGTTTGGCGAATGAGGACTATAGATTCAAACAAAGGATGGCCGTTAAGATCAATGCATGGAAGTGAAGAAGTTGATCAGTGGGCGCATGCATCACCTGCGCTATCTTCCTCCCAGGTTCAATAACTTCAGAGGAGGCACTTGCTTGCTCGACGTCGGTGCGGTAGGGAGTGTGGAGCGGTGATGGAAACTCCTTGGATGTCACCTCTTATCGATATTGAGAGAGAGCTTCCTGGATTAAGACAAAACAGAAGCCACCAATGTCTTGGTGTACCATGATCTCCTCGACATGATGCAACACCCTCATTACTGACATCCTCATTATTGATTCGCCGGAGAGGTCAAAGACATCTGAATCACAGCGTGCTTCGAAGGAGAAGAGAATTTAGTACTTTCCAAGTAGCAACTTTTCTGCAGAGAAACAGCAGCAGCCGACGATGAACATGTGCATGAGTGCCAAACTATTTTCTGCCGTGTCTGAGAACCCTAGCCCCAAGACGCAAGCATGATGCATCTGCAAGGAGTGAATCCAGGCTTGTCAAATAATCAATTGTGGTCGATGGACCTAAACAATGTCATGCACATGGGGTTTACAATGGAAGGACAGACGACCAGAAAAGAATGAGTCCATTAACAAGGGGAAAAATAAAATAGGGAGCTCTTGGCGTTGTGCATGTTCATAATATTGACACGTTCATGTGTCCGAGCGTCATCAGAATTATTCCATGATCAAGATGATCAAGACATTGGGCTGATTTTTTTTTCATGATGACGACCATGTGAACAGTGAGATTGTTGCTGATTTTTTCATTTCATAAATAATGCTCCAAGTTGATGCAAAAGATCTGGAGGATGAAGTATGAAGACAGTCTGATTGCTACATGGGCGGATATCAAGCACCTAAGGTGACTGGTATCGGAAACGTCATGGTAAATTGAAATGGGTGATTGTCTGAACTTTCTGTACCCTAGTACAGAGTACCTTTACAGACATTGAGTTGACTCATCAATGTGGCAAAGTAATTGATTGCTCATGATTCAGCTGGCAGACCGGTCGTTCTAGTTATATATAATATTCAGCTATAATATTCGTCTTCTATTATTTCAAAAAAAAAAAAAAAAAAAAAAAAAAAAAAAAAAAACATATTTAAATGAGGTGTAATTAACCGGTAGCCTTCAAGATGGTGACTTGAGAAAAGTAGCTGCTTTTGACTTGGAAACTTCAAGTCCAACCTTTATTGATAAAGTAAGAATAATGTGATTATTCCGAGTGAAGTACTGTACATTGGATTAATTAGTTACTGAAATAAAAAATTGGTTATTCAATCACTAAATTAAGATAGTTGGAAATTATGTAAAATAATCAAATAATGAACAAATGGTTTCAGGAAAAGGAAAACATGATAAATATAAATAATTAATAATTTAGAGAGTATAAAATGAAAAAGGAAAAAGTAGTGAAAACCATTTATTTATTGTGTAGAAAAAAGAAAAAGAAATATATAAAGAAAGAACGAATAGTCTAGACCTTGGAAAAAATATAATAAGAGAAAAGAAATGGAATTATGGAGCAAGAAGAAGATCTTGAGGAATTTGGAAATATAAAAGAACAATATGTTAAGAGAGAACATGATAACTAATGAGCGAAAAAATAAAGAAAGGAAAAAATTAGTAAGATAGCAATTTGTAATTAGTGACGAAGTTATGACCAAAACTACTAACATACTAATTGAGTGATGCGAGAATTAACAAGTGCTAATTTTTCAAGAAGAAGAAAATATAAGCTGACGTATTTTGATGAAAAGGACATTAGAAGATAGTTATCAAGTTGAAAAAAGATAAAGACAAAAAATGAAAATAAAGATTATGGAATGAAGTGAAATAATTAGGTCAAGAAATTTGATGGGCTTAGAAGAGTTGAAGAAATATATGACCAAGTCAAAGAAAGAATATTTGAAGAGATTCAAAAATTATAGTTTGAAGATTGGCAAATTTTATAAAAATTAAAATAAAGAAACAACTAATTTTTTTAATAAATTATACAAGATTGTAAAGAATATGTGTGCAATTAAAAGAGATCATAATATGAAGTGATATGAATAAGGAAAGTTTACAAATTAGTGAAGATGATCAAGATTTTGAGCAATAAATTATAAAAGCGATAATTGAAGAATATGGATATGTCAATTATGGTAAATTACAATCTTGTGGAAGGAAGCTACAAAGACTTATACCAAGATAAAACTTAAAGAAGACTATGAAGACTTGTAAAATCATATTTGAAGCCATGAAGATTCATCAATGTCATTTTGAAGATCAAAATAGGATTTTCACTTGATGAGGGCATCAAGTCTAGAAAGTCGAGGGCTATGTAGACGGATTTTTTAGTTTTTACGTACAATTTCTGAATTTTAGTGAAATTAGTCTACAGAAAATGTTTTAAAAGATGTAGAAGTATGAATAGTTAGAGTAAAAAGAAGTTGCAACCTTTAAAGGATTAGAGATTTGAAAAGACATTGGTCTACACGAAAGGTTTTAATACTACAATGGAAGTTACAACTGTAAAGAAACTGTTTTTCTAACTGTAGAACTATATAGTCAGGAAAAACAGCCATTTCCTGCGCCACACACAATGTTTAGAATTTGAGCGGAAAAGTGTGTGAGTCCTAGCCTAGAGAAAGCTAGTATGTTAAGACTGGATGATCCTAAGTGATTTGCACTTAAGAGAAGAGTGAAATTGACTGAAAGATGTCCTGATTATATGTGATTAAGTGATACAAAAATTATATAATTTTGTGAACTGCTTTTCAGAATAAGAATTCAAGGTAAAATTATATTATAAAGAAGGAATTTAATTGTAAAGCAAGTCTTGCAATTTAAGTGTAAACGACGAATTGTTGTGAGGATTATGATTTATTACAGTGGTATAATGTCGTAGTATGTAGGTTGATAGGAATGATTCACGGATTGTGATCCTATGACCTAAATTTAAAAACTATTTAAGTAGAATAAAAATTGGTTTGTTCTACAGATAATAATAGTGTAAACACAGTCGGTGTAAAGACTATAGGAATTGTAGCATCACAGATAACTCTGAGCTATTGTCATAGGATATTGTCTGCACGTACATGTGGTCGTTGTAGGAGTAATCCTTAGTTGCTTCGAGTGTGGTGAGGCAAACCTAGCATTATATGATGGTGTAGAGACATACGGCGTTATTGGGAGCGGGATTCTGAAGATTGAAGATGGTGGACCTCGCAGGCTGATAAGTAATTCTTACACCATAGAATGTATGACTGTTGCCTTGGAATTGTAGAATTCTAAGATTTACAGTGACAATTATAGAATTTAATGATAAATTAGAATAGATTGAGCGATTATTTTTATTAAGGATAACCCAATAACATAGAAATCTAAAGAACTCCTTACAGAAATTAGAGAATCTTAACTTTAACAAGTGACCTTAGTCATTAAACGCTAGACGAATCGACTCTCCCTAAAAAGAACAATCATATTACAGGGTTCTTGGGTTGTGTTCTTCAATCTTTATGTATAGAACTTTTTACGATTACATGTAGTATTAGATTTATTAAAGAAGTTAAAAGAATGCGGTTTGGATAGTTGTTGTGAGTGGTCGGGTGTTTGATGTGTGTGTTGATGAGGTATAATATGTTAAGAGAGCCAACTAAAATACACGAAAGTGTTTTTGGAAAGTGTTTGAGGATGATCTTCAAAGTTTTATTGATAGCCACTATTTTAGCTCAGAGAATATTTTGTAGGCAAGGTAGTCATTTGGAGATTAGTGAATCTTTTTTAATGTTGTAGATGCCATATTCAATTGTTTTAGGTTGCCATGTATTAGAGCTGATTTCAATGGATTTGTTGAAGGATCCATCAATATAGTAGTAATTACTTCCATCAGTATAAAGTAAGGAAGAATATAACTATTGTGCATTGTCCGTTGCTCCAGTTTTCCGCCGTGAAGATAAACTCACAGTGGAACACAAAAAAACCATTTTAGAATGAAGATATCCTACTAATATCTTTTGTTTCTATTAGACCCTTGCCAGATGGAATTTTCCTCAAGAACCGTATTACTGTCCATCCACATTTGGCTAAGTTCAAGCACTGTTGAATAAACTTTAATCTCCAAAGACAAATTCTTGGTGGGCTTTTAGTGATTTTTGGTAGCTTACACCAATGTCAATGTAGATAATGAGTTCTTGAAATTTACATTGGAGATGTGGATAAGTAGTAGCTTTGTGGAGATTCAAGTTTTTTCATAAAACAAACGCATGGACTACAATTATAGGATTCTCAATTTCAACCGTGGGGAGCGGGCATGGGGGGATTGCTATTTTGCGTGCCCAATTATGCGAGTTGCGAGTTGCGAGCCTAGGTTTGCGAGCATAGAAATAAAATAATTGTGGACTTTTGGAGATAAAGTAAAAGTAATTGAGCATTTATCCAGTTAGTAAAAAAAGTTTAAAAAAAAACGAAGAAAGTCATAAAAAAGGGACGGAAAAAAAGTAAAGATAAAAGTATAAGATAAAAGGGGAGGGCCCTATAGCCGTGGAAATGCGTGAACAGGATCAGTTTCTATGAACATAGTTCTATAATAAGAAGGTGTGGGGTTAAAATGGAGGTGACCTTTACTGCAACATAACTACTCTAAATACCCTATGGCCGTGGGGTTTAGGGTTCATTTGGAAAGACTGGTAGACCTATGGAAATACCATAGGTTTAGGGTTATACAATGACGTTGAAGAGAAGTCTTAAGTGAGAAGAGATTAACCGTAAATTTTTGCACGCTCATGTCATACTTAGTAGCCGAGCTGTAGGCTCGCAAAATACCAAGTTGAATTTGAAATTAAATCTCAATTTTCTATTTTAAAAAAGGAGATAATGGGTTAAGGTTATAGGCACTGCAAATTTAAAGTAAGTAAAATTACATTCGTGACTTAAGGTGACCAAAGGTATCATCAGATATAAACAATATCAAAGTAAGAATTCAATTTTGCGAATATTACATTAGGAACCAACATTTCTTCAATAGACATAACAAAATTTTAGGACGAAGTAGACTGTTATAAACAAAGTGCACAAGAAGAGTTATTCAACAACTCTTTTGAATTGACAAAATGGTATTAAAATGATATAGAGAAGAGGACAAAGACGGTTTAGAATGAAGGACTTTACCATGTAAAGACAATATTGACATCAAAGAAAAAATGCAATGTATTCAATGAAGTGAAGATAAAATGTAAGTCAAAAGTAGGAGAAGTGAGGCTTCAAATGTGCAAGAAATTAGAACTAATGGAGGTTCATGATATAATGTCGAAGTCTACTTCTGCCTCATCATCAATATATCTACGAACACGTCTGTCAAAACGCAGAATTGGCGAAGAATCACTTGGTGATGATAAGGTTGCTTGTAAATTTGCGACTTCTTCATCCCATGGAGACATGCCAAAGTCTCTCACCGGTGACACGATAGCAATCATTAGTCTGGAGTAGCATAACATGGATCAGTGGATATGAAGAAAAATAAAAACAGCTCAATGAAATGAAAAGAAAATTAAACCAGAACGTACGTACTCAATCGGTTTCTTCGAGTGACTTGACGGATAGGCACGTCAATATTAGGTGTAGCCGGAGCCGCTGAAGTAGAAGCTTGGACGTGAACGGCTTGCTCCGAAGTCTTGAACTGAGAGAGCATTGCTTCAAAGACAAGGGAGTCATCCTCCAGGGCTGCAATGTGACGACCAATGGTTGTGCAAGCCCGAATGGAATTTCCTCGTGACACAAAACAATTGTTATGGACAATCAAACTAGAATTAGAAATAGAGAATACGAGTATGGTGAAGCACTATGTACCAACTGTCGCCGTGGTGTCAAGGACCACATCTCCACGCTTCGTCACTGCAGCGATGAGCATCTGGAGGAAGACCGAGTCTTTCTCACGAGCGCCTCTTTAAGGAACGGAACCATTCATGGATTGAGACTCAGAAGAAGTAAAGTTGAAGAGGACATCCGTTTCTGAGACCCCCATGCCAAACTCCACGAGATCTTCATCCATAGCAATCAAGAAGCGATTACCTTCCATCGCGTTGTGGATGAAGAGAAGAATCCGAAATCGACGATACTGAAATAGTTTAGAAATGGAATTAGAGAATGAACTACAAATGGAGTTAGAAATAGAGCTCTTTAGTAATAAATTGTGGAAAAGAGGGAAGACACCGTGAATTGGATAGTAAAGCTAACCTTAACTCCTGGATTTGTATAAGAGGAAAGCGGAAGGTCGTTGATTCCCCACCACTCTCGGTGCAATTTGAAATTATAGGCCGCAGCATATGAGAAGACGTCTGTTCGAATATCAGGAACGTCAGGGGCAAATACTAGCATCGCACCTTCTTTGTGGAGAAAATTCTCCGCAAATTCGAATAAGTAATCCACATCTTGAATTGAGTACTCATTCCACGGTGGAATATGAGTTGTGTTCACGGAGATTCCTCGAACGGAGAGGCCATCCTTCACATCTGCCATAATCAATGCAAATCCAAAGTGTTTGCAGTGAAGCGAGAGTACGTCGCTCCTAATCTCTTTCTTCACCTGTAGTGGAGGTAAAACATCAAATGAGAAAGAAAGGTGTAAATATCAAGTTTTCAGTTTCATGAGAAGGACTATACCTGGAGCTCAAAGTTGTTAAGCTTCGTGAGGCACTCGTGAACTTCTGGTAGTTTCTCCATCACTTGTCGGATGTTGGTTCGCTCCACTAAGACCAAAGCGGGATAAGATGAAATAGAGAGATCAGCTGATTTACCGATGGCCACCTTTCTCTTCAATGCCGTCGTGAGAAGAGACAAGGGACTGGAGAGAGCTTGCGACAATGACGGCGAAGAATGAAAGGTCCGGGTAGTAACAGATGCCATAACGGTGTCGTGGGCTCTATCCATGATCTCCATGTCCGCATCCACATCCGCTGCCACAAAGGCTGAATAAAGTGTTGCTTGCTTCGCCGTGATCTCCGCGATAGTAGCTTCAGCACGACGCTTCATACTTGCTTCCGCCTCAACCGCCAGAGCCTTCAATGTGGCAGCAGCTTCAGCCTCCGATGCGGCTTTGGCCTCTGCAGCAGCTTTCTCCATCCTAGCCTTCTCTTCAGCTGCCGTCTTCCTCTTCGATCCTCGAGGCTCCTTCACTGCCGCTGCTGCCTCTGGAGGCAGAATCAAAACTTCGTTACCAGCTAACTCGGGTTGGATGCGGTTCCTGAGCGGAATGTCGAACGACGGCGGCTTTGTCAATGCACAATCCAAGTACCACCCACAGTTCTGCCAATGTTGATGGGCCCACTTCTTGGCGATAACATCTGTGATCATGCAATTGTCAGAATCTCGATCCAAATAGCTCTCAAAGAATGCAGGCGTCTTCGATAGTGCATTCCTCGGGTAAAAGATGTAGAAGAAGTATCGATACAACACCTGTATGACGGCCTCTGAAAGCCCTTCTTGCAACCCCGCTGCACGGTTCTTGCGCACTCCTTTTGAACCCAACTCATCATGAAACGCCAAGTCCCATAGTTGAATTCGCATCCTTTCCACCCAATCTTCAATTAATGGATTGGAGCTCTCACCGACTGGGTGATAGTCAATCGATTCGCCGAGCTGAGATAATGTTGAGTCAAACAATATCTTCACCTCCGACGATAGCTGCATTAACATGACACAGAAGATATGTTTAGAAATTAAGAGTTTGATGGCTGAAGAATGTGATGGCATAAGGATTTGAAACAAACCTGTGCCCACCAAGTCGCCTTTGTGAGCCACTCAAGAAAGCTATGGTCTGTAAATTTTCCCTTAGGGAATTTAACAGCAGCGCGCAAGGAAGCCGGCTTGTTTCAACGCTCCACTCACTTCACCTTCGAGGCGGCGTTCATTGCTGAGGTTGATAGGTACCAAAGTTTTTCTTGAGACATCTCAGGGTCATCCTCATGACTCTCATAATGAAGTCGCACTTGTTGAAGGAACTGAGGTGTGTGCTTGGGATCTGCAATCGGTAGCTACTTCTTCAGTTCGTTATGCATCTCCTTCGTTACTTGCTTCACCGCCTTATCAATTGACTCGTGCAACTTAACGGTTGTCCACTCCGATGACTTCTCTGGATACTTCTCTTCAAACATTCGAGTAGCATGCGCCACGGCATCACCAAGTTGTTGCTGTAATAATTACACAACAAATAAACTCAATACATAGACAGTGAAAAAGTAGAAAATTGAGGAAGGGAAGTCTACATGAGCGGGCAAGGAGCCTTGTAGACTCTCCCAAGGAATCCGAGTGGTCAGCCAACAAGTACCTAGTTGAGGCAGCCGACAACAGCTGCCCCAGTGGAGTGCCAAGTGGACATTGAATTGTATAACGCAAAGCGAACACTATGTTCGCAACCTCAGTGCACGATTTCGATACTAGGTGCATCAAATTGGACTGGGTGGAGAAAGTTGGATATGAATTATTAAGCATACATTGCATATTGAAACACCATGTTGACTCAATCACCTGTAACACCTATAATCACTCTAAACCTAGAAGACGTGCACGAGAAGGCGTAGGCATCTCCGTCATCGGATCCACGAAGTCCGGAGATACGGATTCCGCACACGAAACCTCCCCGATCCCACGACATGAATTCCGCACTGACCCTTATACATTTGAAAAAGACCTTGAGCGAAAGGCAAAAAACGTATCCTTCACTGTCTCACATTGCAATGAAAACATAGTTGAAAAACCGAATCTGAATTGGCTGAAATGCCATCTTGCAAATTAGCGGAGACTGTCCACGACAAGTGGTTGCAGCAGTCGGGAAAATGTGGTCTACATCAGTCAATTTCCCAGTTGTGACTGCGTGTCTTTCAAGGAGATGTCCAGCAAGTCTCTTGGCAGACGTCCTCAATGGTATTACTGCAAATACCTTTATTTTATCTTCACCATTGTTTGTGAGCTAGATCCAGAGGTGGAAGTCTTTATGCACGCCCCTAGTTTTAGCTTCAACGAGATTAAGCGTGTTCTTGAAGTCTTGCTTCAGAAAGAGGGCTGCACCTAGTGTTTGATTTCACGAAGTAACCCTTGTACCTATTTTCTATAATATGTAAGAGACGGTGAGACTACAGGGCCACCGCTGTATTGGCAAGAATTTGAATTGTTCTTGAATCGCTCAATGTCTTTTTGGCAATTTTATTTCCCACTTTTTCAATCTTCACTTTTTTGTAATTTTTTTTCACTTTGTTTTTATTCTTTTTTTCACTTTTTTCTCTCTTTTATTTTCTCATTTTTTTACCTACGCTTTTTTTCCTCTTTTTTGTTTGTTTTTCACAATTTCTGTCCGTGGTCATGTACGTGAAATTGTCGTGCTCCTTTCTCGGTCATAAGGCCGTCTTGGAATCCTTATTTTAGATTATTTTTGGTAACATAAATTTCAGTTCTTGTAGTCTGATTACTTTCGTATAGTAAAAAAGTAACTTTCATATAGTGAAAAAGTAACTTTTATATAGTAAAAAGTGACAATTTTCAAAAACTTTTTACCAAATTTTTTCTTACCGCTCACCGTTCACCGCTCATGCCTCACCGCTCACCGCTCACACCTCACCGCACGCAAGATAGCTTCGTCCAACCCGGATGCACGTAGGTACAAAAACAATTGAAATGAAAATCTTCTGAGGGGTGGAGAAAAGTAATACTGACCTGATATAGAATTCCAACAAGTGAATCAATAGTAAGTGTGTACCACGTATTTGGATTCGACTTGTGCTTCTTCTCTGCATCAGCAATCTCTTGAGAAGAGACAAGTTTCTCGAAGTACTTGAGAGGTTGGCCAGCAATTCCCTGAAGGCGATAGAGTTTATGCACGAGATTGGTTTTGACGTGACCGGTCTGATTTCTCCTGCACACTCAACACAAAGTTATGAAGCAAATGTAATTCAAGAAGAATGAAAGGCAGAATGCGAACAGTATTTACCAGTTGACTTGGTGAAGCGCCGTTTGAAGAGGTCCAACTTGACCTTCCACTTCCAACACGATAGACTCCACGGAGTAGTGCCATGCTCGATCATCATCATGATCTCGATTAATAATTGGCAGCCACGCTGCAAGTCGATGGTTACCATCCCACACAAAAAACATCTTCCCCGAAAAATGCTTCCATGCACTCTCTCTCTGCAACTCCAGCTCAAAGGCATCATTGGCATTCTTCTAAGCTTGACTCCACTTCTCAATGTCACTCGGAGTGACGTCCAAAGTCTTTCCTTCATTGTCTTGAAGGGCAACATAAAACACCCCATGCCCATCCATGTAGCCAGTGCCAATAAAATGGGCGCTCAAAGCAATGACATTGTTCTTGAGGTATGGCCTCACTGCTGCAAGCGCCTTCATCGTGCATAGGGGAATATTTAGTTTAGACTTGCTCCTTGGGTTAAATTGGAGCTTGTCAAGTACAACATTTGTATTGACAGACTCCTTAACCACCATTTTTTCCATCTCCTTTCAAAGGTCCTCTGCAGACATCTCTCCGTGCTCCTCAGAATCTGCATCATCTTGAGTTGCATCATCCTCATCAGCTGCCATAAGATAAAATCACATATTAAAAAATAAGCTAGCAGGGATCGCCTCTAGTATAAAAACATGAGCAGAATTGTTTGAAACAGGCACGACATTGACTAACCTGATTCAAGTATGTCGGGCTGCGATGAGTCCGGACGACCCCTTGATTGCGTGCCACTCGTTGGCGCGAGTGAAGTCTCGTTGCCTAAATAAGAGAATTGTTAGAGGAGAGTGAGAAACGCGTAAATCAACAGCTGCAAAGACTCGTAATACAAGGACTAGAAATCAAATGAAAATAATGAGGCGGCCAACATAGACATGAACTCTCCTCGCCATGGCCGTCGTCGGCCAAGACGACGGCCATGGCAAGGAGGGCACCCGACATCTCCACGGGTGTGTTTGGGGAAAGTTCTCCAGCTTCACATTTCCTGTTGAAGAGAGTACCAGACAGAATGAGCACTTCAACATTCATAAGGTACAAGTTTAGGTTTAATTTCAAGAGTATCAAATTGCATCCAAAATAGGCAAAAGTGGTAGTAAAAAACCTTCATATGATATCACATCTGATTTTAACAAATTTGCCTATCACCAAACTTGCCTGCATGAAGCGAAAATCAAAAAGCTCCCGTAATGTGAGATTGAGCAACTCCATGCTCACTCGGTTGCAACAACTTGATCTAACTCTTTCAGCTTGTCAATAGGAATCCCTGAGCAAATAGCATCCATAAGTAACATTACAATGCATCACAACCTAGACGAAAGCAGGTGCCACAAGTTCTGACCTCTTTTCTCATCTCTCTCTACATGAATGATAACAAGTGATACCCTATGAAATCACCACCAAGTTCTTCCATTCCTCTAATAGCCAATAAGAGTGAGAAAAGAGTAGTATTAAAAATAAAATCGGAGTTGTCTTATTAGAGCTTGATTGCTAAATATGAAATCACATAACTAGTATTAGGAAAAACTTACCAGGAACAAGCTCTGTGCTCAAAACGCGGGTGTTGCAGAACTCATCGTACACACAAGGCACATAAAACGCCGAGGTATCTTTCAATAGCTCACGAAACTTCTTTTGGTTGACAGCTTCAAACTTGAAGTCTCATTCCCTGGCAAACTCATCCTTGGCTACCTGTTGCAAATCGCTGTAAGCGTGAGACTACTGCAGGAAATGCTGGAGAATTCAATGATGAGATCTTTACCCTCATGGCCTGGTCGAGATAGAGGCCTTTGAGGATGACGTTGGTGTAGTCCAAGAGACGCTTGACGTTCTCAATGTCGCTGTCGATACTGCTGGCCACGCCGGGGTACTGCACCTTCATTGCCACCACCGTGCCATCCTTCAAAACCGCCCTTTGCACCTGAAAAATCTCCAAACCCGGAGTGAAGTGAGGAAAAACTACCGTGACTATGGACCTCTTTTCTCTTTTTGAATTAGCTCTGAATTTCCAGCATTCCAACAACAACATGACCTCTCATTCGTTCATTCTGGAAGGCAACTAAAACGTCTAATTAGGGATCACCAAACTCTTTTATACTAAATTAGGATTCACCAAGCTCTTTGATTGATCAAATAGCTACAAAGAGAGAGGAAAGAGTAGTATAATATACCACGAGATTAGTATATAACTGTATTTTATATAACGTTGGGTCATCTTAGAGGTAAACTGTAGACAAATTCATACGTAAACGGCACATGATATTAACCATCGGTTACAAGGATAACTCTAGCTTAAAATCCACAGTTTCCTCCATCCCTTCATCATAAACAACAACAACAGCATCATCATTCAACATGCACCTGACCAATGCTAGGTGATGCAATAGGCTCAGCGTCAAACGACTGGAGTCGGTCCTGCCAATTCGGACCCAGGTCGCCCTCGATCACTTTCATCAGCTGGCGATTCTCCCTAACGCGCTCCAAAGCCTCCAAAATCTGCTCGTACAACAACCAAGTAAAGAAATAAATCTAAAATATTTAAATTCAAAAAAAGAATTCAACCAGTACAGCTTCCTGCAAAGAATTAAATAATCTTTTCAAAGGCAGAATACATTCACAGTAAACTTAATCTCAACGTACCCAAGCGAATTTTCAGTTTTTTTATACAATTTTGAGTTCTGCCGATAAGCACTGTTAAGTGGGGCATGTAAGAGTCATCACGAAAAAAATGGTCAAGTGGAAATTGGCAACATGGAAACCGCCGACGTGACGTACATACCGATAGTAACTTCATATTATGCTACAAAAATCTTGATGATTTCAGGTCATTTATATCAGGAAATCAGGTACTGCACTCAGAACAAGCACAGAAAACTGACCTCTAGGTTTCGGAGATCTTCCAAAAACATTTGCGACAGTATCCAATTCTACACCTTCAATGCAGGCACTGTGATGTAAACATGCCATTGAACGACCAATATGTGTGCATAGTAATTGATTAGTAATGGTCACTTCGACTCAAAAAATAAGCTCATCATCCAAATGCTTCACAACGGTTCTTTGCACCACCTTGGAATAGGTATTTGAATCTAGGTCCACGTCCACTGTGGCGAGGTAATCGGGTTTCTTCATGCCGGTTCCTGCAGTCAATGACATGACTATACTTGTCATCACACATGCCCTGGCTCCAAAAAGAGAAACCAGTGGCGCGAAGCTGGATCAGCATTTCTGTCTTGGCTCTTCCGAACGAGTTAACACATGCTGGAATCAACATCAATCATTTGGGGAACATGTCCTCAGGCCCAGCCGTGCCACTGCACAAATTCAGAAGAAACATTATTATTCGATGATGCCAAGCTACTGATTACAAGTACATGTGAAAGCTTCCCGCATGGATCTGATACTGGTTGCACGTCGCTAGTACCATAAACTGGGCCCGCAGGTTTTCCAAAGCTGGTTGCTTCTCACCTAAGAAGATTTCAGAGGTGTTCATGCCTTTAGCTGGCACCCCATGCGTATCGACTTGGCCTTCCTGTCGTTCGGCATCACCCGACTGTCGAAATACGTCAGCAAGTTCATGGAACTCGCGTTTCGCAGCTCTGCATCCACGAGCTGCCCCAACTGCCTGCCCACGAGGAAGTTGTCGCCCTCCACCTGCACCAGTACAGAGCGGCTCCACTGCGGCGTCAGCCCAAATCCCAAGGATACCTCCAGTTGTAGGATGAGCTTCTCGTGGTATCCCACGTACACCACCATGCGTCAGCAAGTAGAGAAGCATCCTACCACGCTAACAGACTGACAACAGTCTATTCCGTGCCTATAGACTGACGTTGAATTCGACGTGGTGCCATACCTGGAAGGTGGGGTAGTTTGTGGCTGTGAAGTAGACAGTTCCCACGCTGGGAATTTGTTTGAGTGATTCGACAACGGGGGCGAAGGCGACACTTGCAAAGGAGGGCTGCGAAGTAGAGGGCGTGCTGCACGTCGCTCACCGCCTCGACGCGCAGCCCGAGCCCTCCCGGTTCTTGTACTGCATGCTGCCTGCATTCCCTGCTCGCATGTAGGAATTTGTCTTGTTGCTGCGAATCCTGTTGCATGTTCCCGCATCATAATTCGGATCATGGCAAGGACTCCCTGAAAATTTGCAACATTTTGAAGAATAATAACCAACTCTCAATTTATCTAGTACCAGTTCAAAGTAAAAAACTTAGGCGACTAACATTCACAAGGTTGATCTCATGCAAACTCTGTGTAGTAATACTTGTTGATGGTCATGTTCATCCAAACTGCGACGGCAATCGCGTCCAACGACTTCGTCAAATACTTCATCTACAAAACTGTCTTTCGCCGTGATATTTCACGGAAACTATCTTGCACTTCCAGGATGAATTGAACACTGGCAGATCACTACGGTGAAAATGTGTTTGATGCAAGAAGCTCTCATGAATTGTTCAATATCAAATTTCGGGACCCAATATGAGTTGTCGGGTATGTGATCTTCACAACGTCGAAACGCACGGCATTAATATGTAGCATCTAAAAACAAAATCTTTGTTACCATATACATATCTAAGGTCATGCTGATTAGTGGACGTCGTTACCCGTCATGTCACCTGATTCCAGAGCAGACCGTTGTGATTGAGCTCGATTTGCGTCCCGATCAGCTTTAACATCACTGCTTCCACTTACGCTCGTTTCGGGAGTTAGCTTTCCCGGCTGACCTGAAATCATTTCAATCAATCTCAGACTGTGCAGCTCTCTTTGTCGATCTTCCTGCACTACTGGACAAGAATAATTTGTTGCCTCAAACTCCAGTGCTCTAATAGTATTTCCAGCGTCTTCTAACCTAAAATTTGATCTAGACTCCCTCATTTGCCTCGACCTCTTCAACTGTTTCGAGTTGGTGAAATACAGAGCCTTTCTCTTACACCTCCTTGGCATACTATCAAATGAAGTTGACCCTAGACAATGTCTACAATGCAACCCTCTAAAAGTTGAAGCCTTATATGATCCATGTGTATCATTTGTATCATTTGTATCATTTCTAGAAGGTGCTTAAAATTGACGCATCCAAAGAGATTGATTTTTTGTACTTGTCAGCATGTCTACAAGGAAGTAGGGCTGACAATATTAATTGCACATTTTTGGGCCCATCCCGACTGACGATTTGATTAGAGTCGGATCTCAATCTAATAATTTAGAGCCGCCCTTTTGTATTAACAGCCGTGAAGCACCACCCAATTTTATCATCAACTAAATCTTTTGCTAAATGCTGTAGAAAGTGTTCCAGCCATGTATAGCTCAGTTTATATCTGCGTTCAAAATGTCGATATGGAAATCCACATGGCGGGATATTTATTGCTTGCGGGCCATTTCAAATCCATCCTCCAACCGCCTATTTATCAGTGACTTCATTTATTCAAATTAATTGTTCAGCAAGTTGACTACCTACCTGAATTTGAGGCGGCGGCAATTCAACAGCATTGCAGTCTTAATTAGACAAAAACTACTTCTCTATTATTAACTACTTCTCCATTATGAACGCATCTTCCCTACAAAATTCTTAAGTCCATCTCTATCAACCTTCCCTTTCGATGCAGTCTCTGCAAAATGCATCATTGGCCACACCAGACAGTCATTTTCTGCAGCACTTCTCCAATTCTCTAGAATCACATGGCTCTCTCAGAGGATTTGATTTCTGGATCTGCTGTAATTGATGGTGTTGGTGATAATTTACCTATTTCATTTCCTGTTCTTGAGGATGGTCTCGCTATAGTTTCTCGGAATCGCTTAGCTTGTCGGTTCCACTTCGTAGAAGAGAGTCTCCATGTTGACCTTGATGTGGTGGACCTGCTCACAAGCAATGTCACTCATAGTGTTGCTCACATGCCCTGCTCTTCATACAGATCGAAGACTTGGTTATTAGCGCCTGGAACCTATAGAGTCTACGGGACTGTGGACAGTGGTTCTAGCAGTGCTTCGTCCAAATTAAATCTTGCTCCTTGCTGAACTGCAAATGATGTGACTCCGCTACTTAGGAAGGTAAAACTTGAGCCGCCTCACAACCCAGTTCTCCTTCTAAGTGATGATTCAGACAGCGATGGCATCACCCCTGGTTCCCTGCCTAGCGTTCGCAATCCGAAAGATCCAGTAACTATTCCTCAATCTCCTCCGTCTGAGCCTATAGGTCCCGCCATTTGCAAACCCCCTCTTGCCCCTACGGAAAGTGTGGTGGACTGTCTCCGACTTCTTAGCACCCGACGCGGTTCAAAGTCAGTTTTGTCAAAACTGGATTACAATGCCATTCCAATTTGCAAGGTTGATTTCCTCCCTCCCCAGTTCGATGGAGATGTCATCTTCGAACTTCCTTCTTTGGGAAAGTACCTTTCATCCTCAAAGGTTGGGCAGCTATACGGAATGGATAAGCGGGATGACGGCCACGCATGGACTCGAACTTCCACTTCTCACATTAAATCCGAGTTTCACCTCACCTTTTGAATGTCTAACTCTCTGGGCGAGCTGAAGTGTGCTAATGAATTATGTGATTATCTCAGTCGTCCGAATAGGTTATCCCCTGTCAATGAAACTGAGTGGGAGGGCAATTCTGCTTCTCCATTTGTGTCTGGATGTGATCCTCCTTCTCATTCCACCGTTGTCTGCGCTGTGTGTCAAGTTCCGCCCACATGTTCTAGGTCTTGCGAAGCGAAGATATATTACGTCCTTGGAGAAAACCATATGACTTGTGCTTGCATCCATTTGGGGTCGCATGGTCATGCTATGAAGAAAGGAAACTACAGGGACTCGTCATTGAAGCTTCGTTCCCATATCAGCGACCAGGTGGAGCGAACTCCCGCAGGAACAAATTCCTCTATTGTGCTTGAAGCTAGTAAAGAGTACCTTGGGGAGTTATTGTTACGCCCAAATGGTGTTCCAATGAAGACTTTGGCATTTGAAGAGCTTGTCCCTGTCTTGGACAAGTTCAAACTGATGTCTTCTCCTAGCATTCGGAACGAGGTGACAACGTTCCGTTACCTTTGCCGTTTTGGTGTAATGGATAGCATAACCAAACTTCGGGGGTCCAGCAACTGGGCCTTCATCCAGGAGAATCGCTTTCCTGGCCAAGGTACTGACTCTGATAAAGTCTTCATATTTAAGATGGCTGAGGTTGGTCCGGGGTGTGGAGTTGATTTAGTTAAACGAATGCAACGTGGAGGTGATTTAGAGGACTCCTGGATGATGTTTGACCATGTCAAACGGGTGAAATCTTGGACCACTATGGCTTGCCATGTGTACGACTCCAGTTACTGTCGAATCATGACCATTGCTGTATGCAATATGCAGTTCGAAGATGTGGCAGCGCAGTTAGTGTTCTGGAAGAATCTCAATGCAGTTTGTAGCAGATATGACCTTCCCAGTCCAAATTTCAAGGGATTTATGGCGGATAGCGCTCAGGCAAACTGGAATGCTGTTTGAATTTGCTACGGAAGTGGCGACCCAGCCGTCCCCATGGAGTCCAGAGAGAGAACTTGTCTTTTTCACTGGGTTCAGTCTCTTGAAAAGCTTACTAAGGCTGATATTCGAACTGACCTTCAGGATCAACACCGAAGGCTTTGTAAGCAATACAAGAATTCCATTTCTTTGGAGGTGGCTCAGAGCAGGTATTTGGCGATAAAGGCGTGGTGGTTGTCGTCGGGCGCAACAACTGATGAAGGTCTTCCAAGACTAGACATGTGGCTAGCCTTTTGGCATTTCTGATATCGGCAATGGGGAGGATTCGTGGAGCTGGTAAGTTTCCTAATCCACTCTATTTGAATAGAGCTTTTAAATCTGTCATTAGAGACCATGAAAATGGACGCCTTAGTCGGCAATCTACCTCGTCACTCTACAATTACATAGATTACTGTAATTTCAATGTCATTTCTTTATCATAGCCGATGTCGGCAACTCCTTCTTGGTAGACCAGCCTACATACAATGGTCTGGCCATGTCAGTCACTAGACCAATTTTGACATTGCCGATGTCTCTGTTTACAGAACAGTGTATTAATCTAATGAATGTGCATAACATGACTTTAGTCTTCCGCTTTTTGGGCAGTCGTTCCTTCTCTGACATATCCACGTCTTCAATGACTTCCTGCTTTTGTATCTATTGCCATACTGTTCTTACGATTTATTCTAACTCCTGAACTATGATTCTTTTGATTTCTCTGCAGAACCTCACTGAAGCTGAACTTGCTGAGATGCCATCGTGTAATTTGGCCGAATCAGTTCATAACAAATGGTTGCAGCAATCGGGGAAGAGAGGGAATGATTTGTACGTTGCTGCAGTGGACGATATGGTTTGTGCTTTTATGCAGGTTGTAGCTTACTACCAATTCTTGAAAGGGGAGAAGCCTGGTACAGGTCCCGGAAAGGAAGAACTTCGGCTCCGGACTGCCCATCGCACCGCCCAACGTTTAGGAAATGCCAAGGTCCTTCATGCCGCCCTCGCCAACATGCCTGGTGCTGAAGAATTCTGTACTCGCAATCCTCACCTTGAAGGAGAAGAGGAATTTGTATCCTTGAAGAGAAAAGCTGATCTTCCTCCTGGATCTGAGTTTGATTCGCATTGCCCGGATAAGATCAGCATCTCCCGCCCTCGGGGTAAAGCAATTCGCATTGATCAAGTGATTGTCGACCTTACTGCTGAAGATCCTTTGCCGTCCTTGCATCACTCTCCGGAGTCCCGTGCACGACTTCATTCATCTCCACCTACAACTTCAGCTTGCGTTCCACACATGAAGAGTGTAGAAGAGACAGTCTGTGATGAGAATGAATGGCATATTGCAAGGCTTCCGAAGACATCTGCTAGGAAATGTTTTGCTCTACAAGCCGGTACAAGGAAGAAGTGCGTTGCCACGATTGTGCGCAACAATCGACCAACAGCTGCCCCTACATACACTGGTCTTATGGACAATTACAAGAAGACTAGGTTGGAGAGACATCAGTTCTTCTTCTGCAGCGACGACATTCACCGTTGTCTTATGGGCACAAGGCGCAAATGGGTTAAAAGTATGCCACCTCCTCCAGAGTTCTGGCCTGTTCAGATGGGCACTAACCTTAGCAGAACGGAGATACTTTCCCTTGAAAATGCCGGATTCCGTCTTATTGAGCGTCAGGTTTTATCTCCTCGAAAGCTGTTTGGTGAAGGCATCTCTGTAAACCTAAACGATTACCCTACTCCTCCTAAACGAGATGAGCATCCAACCCAGCGACATGGGAAAAACATTCGAAGGAACGAAGCTGCTCCAACTACTCGATACCATAACAGTTGCGCTTCTACTATCTCTGTAGTGGGAAAACTCTGCGTAATTCTGATGGTCCCGCCTCCAGCATTGGGTTGCATTGTCACTCTAGAGTCTCGAAACATTTCCACAGTTTCGCGGTATTTTGTTACGGTCGGCCAATTTCCAAGCTACAACTGCCTATCGTTTACAGAGATGTCCAAGAAATCACTCGGCAAACGCTGTTCATGGACTTATTGTAAGCACTTGTATTACGTATTCAATATTGTATGTGGTTTAGATCCGGAGGTAGATGTGTTCATTCATGCACCTAGTTTCAGCTGGATTGAGATCAAACAAATTCTTCAAATTCTGGTGCTTAAATTTTACAGTGCATAGCTGCCGTTTCCTGCCGCAAAACCTTGTACTGAGACTCTCCTTCCATTGAAAAGGCGGTGAGACTAAAAGGGCCACCTTTACACTTTGTACTACATCTTGTCAATCTCCAATTCTACTCTTGCAAAAAAGTGTGAATGTAGGTGATTCGCAGCGTCTGATTATCTTCCCTGTAATCTCTAAACCTACTTGAACCTCTCATTAAACCTAGGTCCGCTAGTGATTTTATTTCTTTATCCTCTCTCGCAGTAGCCCTAAACTTCTCAAACTCCCTAACTCTCTTAAATTCGCAGTATTTGCTATCTATCACCCTTAACGATCTTAAAATGTTTATCTCCTAATTGAACCATTTCCTATTGGTATCCCATAAGATGTGGGGGCCTTTTACTCTAACCCCAATTCTATCGTTATCCATAACTATCGCCAAAACCTACCCTCTAATCTCTAGCTCTAGTTACTCTATCCTAAACCCTAAATATCAATACCGGTACTCTGAATTTCTAAATCCTAAATCGTATCCTAAACCTCAACTACAACCTCCTTGTCCTCCACTCTTACACAACAATTTAATCTATATTGAGCCCCACTTTAGAGCTTCACGTCCTCAGTAATCTTGTCTGCTCTTTATTCGTAGAGCAAAAAATCCATGGTCATAGGTTCATTCTTACAATAATATCACCCAAATTGACAATTTTACAACCTCTTCCGTTCAATTTCTACACCGTCCTCCACGGTAATAGGTCCCCTGATTTTTAGCTATCCACCATTTCCACCAAAAAAATCCCATTAAACTTTCGCTTTTTTTTTTGCCTTTTTCAAATTTAGAACAATGTATTTGCCCCAAAGCTCGCAACCGTAGGCTCGCGGCTCGCGGCTCGCAAAGTTGGGCACGCAAAATAGCTTGGTCCGCGGCCATGGTATTATAGAGCCAAGTAGTACTACTATAGAACTTGAATTGTACTAATATAGATCTGAATATTGCACTTTTTGAGGCGGATAGCAAATTTGTAGGACAGTTCCTAGCAACCCTCATTGTTTAAATTTAAATACGCATAGAAATTAAGGATTCTATTTGCTATTTGGGATTTAGATCCAACAATTATTTTCTAAATTAAACACAAATTCATTTTTAATGCAAAAGGCTATTGCCTTTCCCTCTAGTCATTGCAAGTTCATTTCTCTTGTCTAAACATCTCCATTACTTGTGATTTTTGGCCTGCAATGACCTAACACAAGGTAGAACATAGATCGTTAAAATTCATGCAAAGTGTAGTGGAAAGAAATATGCTTATATCTTAAGTTGAAGTATACTAACTAGTCCATGCAGGGAAGAAACTCTTCAAATGCATGTATCTTACAATTTGTGTGATCAAATTTCACAAAATGTTTTAAGTGCCTTGCTGCAGTATTCAACTTGAAAATAGTTAAACAATGTTTTAATTAGTCTTGCAACATCTTATTTTAAAGAGGTAGTTTTGAGGTAGTTTTGATGAAACATAGTCTATGTACTTAACCCCTAAGAGCCCAAGTGTACGTGGGGCGTACATTTTGGATTTTGGGCACGTACCTTTGAGTGGAAAAAATACTCCGATTCTTATGAAAATTTTACACTACATTGTCCTTGATGAAATCTATGTGGAGAACTTTTCAAATATGATTTTAGGTTTTTGAATCAAAAGTTATTAGCCTTCAAAGGTCAAAATGGGGAGTCTGGATATTAGGGCAGCCATGTCAACCAATGCAATTTGAGAAGAAAAATGGGGCAAAATTTTGGGACAGAAAGGTCGAGGAAAGGAGTCCAAACTTCTATGCACGAAGTCCAAGTGGAAAAAGCATTGAAAATTATTAAAAGTGTTATTAAAATAACTTTTTAAAAAAGCAAACAACTAGCCGTCAGCTGGCCCGCCAGCGTCCCGTGGTAGAAGCGGGCCCACCGAGTTATATATATATATATATATATATATATATATATATTTAATTTTTTTAATTTTTTTTTTTTTAATAATTTTTTTTCTTCCGTCGAGCTGCGAGGGTTGTCAATAGCGGGACAAATTGGCCACCCAATTTCCAACATTGCCCTTTTCCATAATGCTTTATTTATTCCACATATTCATAAAATTATGGATTTTACTAATTTTAGTCGTTTCTTTTTCCACCATTGGGATTCTCAAATGCAACAACTTGTATGAAACAAACAATTTCATATCACTTATGAAGTAATTGTCATCATTTTGTACCCCCTTTTACTAAAGTATATATTTCTACATCTATTACCCCTCAAATTGACCTCAAATTTTGCACACAAATAGCTAACAACATATAAGTCATATTGGTAAAAGATTTGATCACATTCTAATGTAAAAACTAAAAGATATGCCTAGTCAAAGAAGGCTAATCTTGCCTGGCAAGGGAAAAAAATACTTTTTCTTGAACTTCAAACGCTATAATCTTCACATTTATGCAGTGGATTGCAACCAAATTTGTATTGTAAATTCATATATATGTCTATTTTAAGATTGTATGTTTGAAAGACTAAAATTAGACATTAATGTTAGATTTTGTTGCCACTTATTGGTGATGGTAGTTTTGGAGTGTTTCATGAGGGAAAATGCCTTGGTCTTGTAGGGGATAAGGGTTAAACTTCTTCTACATCACTTGCTATAACATAATAAAACTCTAGTTCCAAAGCATACCCTTGTAATTGTGATGTTAATCTTATAATGCCTAGGTGGACCATGAAGCCTTGGATGAACCTAATAGCGTAGTAGAGTATGCACAACATCATTCACACAACGAATACATTTCATCACGACCCCATTTCATGGAAATCATTGTAGTTCGACAATGCCTACATCAATTAGATATCATAGAGATGCGTTGAAAAGCTCTTGGGGAACTCAAAGTGCCTTCTAGAGACCGCAACGACAACAACCAATCACGGGAGAAATTAGAACATTCAGAGCACCAGAATCAACCCTTCTAAGGTCTCAAAAGCTTTATAGGTTTAAGGCAGGTAACAGATATAATTCTAATTTTGTTCAAATTGATTTTCTACTTGAACATTTTCTCGATGGGAAACATGTGATAGTGGAGTCATTGGTTCTTGAGCCACTAGTACAATACCCCTTGGTAACCAACCAATACCCGTAACCAACAACTATGAAATCGAGATATATCCAACCCACTTCCATTCCATCACCACCCAACTAACTTCAAATGGAGGTTAGCTATTAGTCAAGGCCCCTTACCTTTGGTTGGCGCTTTCAAGGAGTACCTATTTACTATCATCCGCTAAAAATAGAAACACACTTTGAAAATTCACAACTAATTCACATTTCATCGGAAAAGTATGAAATCAGTTGGGTTGAAATTAGAATTCTATTGGCTACAACTGGAAAATAAGTTCATTATTATTTGTTCTCTCCAAATATGCACACTGCTTTAACATGTCGGTTGTGGAGGGTTACTTTAACAAAGGAGTTACAGCGCGTTCAATGCGGAGTGCAGCGAAATGTGTGTGTGAGAGAGAGAGCCGTTGCGCGCCGTGCGTAGTTTCCCTCCATAACCACCGCCACCGTCGACACAGCACTTCACTTCACGCCTGACCTTGCACTTGAATCGTTGTAGTACTGCATCCCACTCAACGATGCAATAGTGGTGATTACCGGAGGCCATCTTCGATCTCTGCCAAACAACTCTCATCTCTGGGACACAGTACGAACAAGGTTAGTTTTCAACGCAGCTGGGGTGGTTGCTGAACTGTTGAACTTTAAGAAATTTGAGCATGTGCCAGAAACGTGGGTTTCTTCAGCATTGGCAATGTTCAAGTTGGTGTTTGGAAGGGGTCATAGTAGAAGGGGTTGGTTGGCAGCTGATCCTCTTGTGAGGTTTTTGACCTGTTGAGCTTATTAGGGTATGTGTGGGTCCGTGCAATGTGAAATGTGCTTGCTGATGTTTGGAAGGGGCCGTGATAGAAAGGGGTGTTGTGTTTTGGCAGCTGTTCGGTTTGTGAGGTTTTGGAGCTGTTTACTTGGATAGTTGTCGAATTTAGTTTATATCTGAAAGGTCCTGATTGTTGCGTGACAGTCCTCGTAATGTGATCACAATACTGGTTGTTTAGGCAGATAGAATATGCTAAGTCTGAGAATCTGATTCTTTTCGTCAGGTTTTGTGCAGGCATTAGATTTCTTACCCTAGTTTCGTCTTGAGTCCATACCGATTGGCAGTTCTCCTTACTTTCACAAATTAGGTTCAACCTCTCTCTCGTAACCCATTCTAAAATCTCAAACTCTCATCATGGCATGTTAAGGAAGAGAGTTTGTCATTATGGGGCACATGATAGCTTCAAACATCTTCATCTATGTACCATCAATCTGTCTTGGAACTTGTCTGTTGATTTCATGTTTGCTCTTGCCAGATACGGCCCAGACTCCGAACTGTCTGAAGTTCTTGATCCGAACTTGCTGCTGCAGAGAAATCAACCAAATGGCACCCGGAAGTGCAACCTCCTTCACCGACGCGCACCCACAGAAGAAGCAGTACCTAGTGGTGCACGAGTCACCGGAGCAGTTCAAGGTGGTGGGCGCGTACTCCTCCTCCTCCGAGGCGTACACCGCCGCCCTTCACCACCAGATCGACGTCTTCAGAGCCATCAGAGATAGTTTAGTCAACCAAGTGATGAAGTCCGGTTCTGATCAGTCCCTGGAATGCAAGCTCCGCATGCTCCAAGACGCCATGGAGTCGTATTTCCTGGACGTGGGATTCGATTCCTTGACTGATTACTTCACTGTTACTGACCAACCCATCACAGAGGGCGCTCCCAGCAGGAAACGGAAGCTGGCGGTGACGCCGAGAAGCGAGACCAAGATGGCCAAGTCCAACACTAGCTGTGGCGTTGCCAGTTCTACAACTTCCACGTTGAGAACCATGGCCAGATACATGTACCAGACCTCACCCTTCGGTATGTCATGAAGTCTAGCCTTCTCTTAAATATGTATTTTGAGGCATGCATTTGGAAAATGATGCAGTCATGACCTGAATACCAGGTCTGACTGTCGGAGTTATCGGATATAGTAGACAAATTCTGACTATGATGGTTGAAGAGAGCGGATATTTGATAAAAATTTCCCTGACTGGATAGTGGGCTCTTGTGTAAGGGGTTACAATTTTGATAGGCTTCATGAAGCATTTGATACAGAACCCAGACCTCGAGCATTGGCATGTCATGCTTTCTGAGGCATGCATTCGGATTATGTTACACTCTTGACGTAGGTTTGATGTGATGGGTAATCTGTCAGATAGTTATGGAGTGTTGTAGTAGGCATAGTGTTGTCCTCTTAGAGGAGTGAAATTACGATGGTTGACGAGGGACTTGATTTCTTGGTGCAATTTCTCCCTGCCTAGAGAGTGGCTAATTCTTGTGAACAGGTAAATTTCATGCAATTTTGATAGGCTTCATGTAGGGTTTGAGGTGCTAGAACAGTACTATCTACCGTTGTTGGAGAGGTGACCCTTTTATGAGAGATCGATCTCTCCGCGTTCTAAAAGTGGTGTCATATCTCATGCCCAGAATTTGCCTGTTGCATTTCATTTGTCACAATGATTACCTTGGTACTTTATACTACCTATCTAGTGAATTTAGTTTTTTTTTCCTTCCTGGCATTCGCAGGCGATTTCTTACTTGATGAGTACTATAAAGTGTGGTGTTTTGCGGAACTTCAAATTTTGAATTTTTTTAATGGCATGCGATTATTTTGATTTTTTCTAAAAGCATGTGATCATGTAAAGAAAAAGTCCAATCAAGGTTTTCATAGGATGGGTTTATTAACCGGTAAAGGTCGAAGTGGCGATAATGGACTTTTTGAAAGTTCGGTTAGGGTAGGTTCCTATTGGTGTCAATTTCCACCATTCCACTTTGAAATTTTACAATAGGACATTACTAAGACCATAGTGGAGAATAATTTTTCCCTACATCCACCATATAATGAAAAAGTTATAGGGTTTTAAATTTCAAATGGGGACAATGAGCACTGCGGGCACCTCCAAAAACTTTTGTTAGAACACTATTGAATGTGAGATTTTCAATATGAGCAAGTAATATTTTTTCCTTTCATACTGTCAAGAAAAAATTCTTGTCTGTAGTGAAAATTAGCATACTAACCCAAATCAAACATTCACTCACATTCTCACACATTGTCGGACAAGGTACCAAGAAAACTTCTTCCTTTCCACATCGCTTAGAGATCTTCATTTTTTTACTTGTTTAATTCCCCCACAACAATATGTGGTGTAAATCATATATACCACTAGGATTATCAATCTAAAACATCTTACTTTCACATTAAAATAAAATGCAAACTCGCAATTCTTGAACCTCCACTCTCTTCACGATTGTTTTGAATATGCTACACCCCTCCTCTACCTCTAAAATTTGGTGCATGAGGAACTAACATCATGCTCAAACACGATGGTAATGGATTTAGACCTTGTATAGTGCAAAGATTTGATATCAATTGAAGTCAAAGTCTACTTATCCACTCAACGCATGAAAGGAAATGAACCATTTGTTTGACTTTAAACACTATAAACACGCAATTAAGCAATTATGCACTTGGCATTTTAAAAGTGCACTTAGTAACAATGGCGGCCGATGCATTGAAAAAATCCAATTTGGTTTTTTTTAATTCTTGTTTTTAGAAATAAAATTTAAGATCTAGGAACAATTTTCCGTATAACCAGAAATGTTAATTCAACAAGCTTTTTTCTGGCATTTTTGACAAATTCAATATAGAACTTGGTTAGAATTTGATGAATATTTGTTTCATATTCAGCATTATGTTTTTGGAAAGAAGCTTGTCAAGTACTGTATGCAATTACGTAAACTTGAACACTATACAATAAATGCCAATTGATATGAATATATTACATATAGAACATGATACATAAGAAGAAGGAAATTAATATAATGCGTATGTTCTTGTACTTCGTGATGTAATTAATCAATGGGAAAAACCTCTCGGATTTATTGGTAATTTGTCACCAAACATCTTACATTACCCTTACAATATACTACTCTTGCACATACCCTACATGCCAATTACCAATTACCATACACTCATTGTAGTATCTTCCTCTACTACATATCATTCAAGGCTGCTTGAAACTCGTAGTTGTCAATTGCTTTGGTTTGCATTGCAATATATTCTAATATGTAAGCCTTAGCGGACCAAAGGATTCAAATCTTGCTTTCAACTTGCGATCCGATTACATTTTGCCTTTTCGTCCGGAAAGCGCGAGTCATCGTTCTTTCTCTATCCATAAAAAATTGCATGCCTCATTCTCTATCTAGCTGTGGGTCCACATGAGGACTCCTAGAATGTATCCATGCAATTTGCATACCGTTGTGCGGTGCGCCTTGTTTTGTCAACATTTTCCCCTCGCATGATGGGCCACTACCAACAAACCTTTATCTAATGACTCCTTTGATTTATCCCATCTTCAATCACCTTCCCTACATAGAACGGTACACCACCTTCAACCTCATCTCTATCAACGCTTAAGGCTACAAATTGTCCACAATTGTTATCAGATTGTGGATTGAATGGTGGAAAAAGGTTGTGATTAACTTCATCCCCTGCCCCTTCTTCGACTCGTTCCTGAACATGGTTGTGTTCCGGTTGTTGCGCCCCACGCACCGCTTGATTCAATGGTCTCCCTGTATGAAGACCAAAGTATCCGAAACATAGTTATCCAATATATCAAAAAGGAATGCTTTGAAGATTTATAAGTTTTCTGTACTAGAGAAGGTAAAGTTTTTTCCAATCCCTTGCTAGAAAACATTTGACTCTAATTTAGAATTTCAATTCACACAAAAGACAATAATTTTTTTCTAGTCAATTCTAAAAGTTTTATTTTTTCCTTTATGTGTATGGAAAATCTTAACAACAATAGAGACTTCTAACAAAACTCATAAGTCCCCATTATTAGGTATGAACTAACTTTCAAACCATGATTGCAAATACGATAAATTGGATACCTCCAAAAACCTGTTATGAAGGGCATATGCATATTGAAATTTCAATTAACATAAGTATCCGCTGGAATTAACCCCTAAAATCCTAAGCGTTTTTTCATCAAGAAAACACCCCAAAATTGCCACAACGAAATAGTGGCAAAAACATCAAATTTTGACGTCTCATTTTGGACTTCCAACTGTAAGATCTCAAACCATGCATCTATATAAAGTCACCATACTTTTATGCTGCAATCCACCGCACACATAGAAACATAGTATTTGAAATTTAGAAAATGGTTAATTTTCTTTTTTGCATTTTGTAGGTCAACAGACTTTGACTTCACTTGGTATCAAATCTTTGCACTACACAAGGTCTAATTTGTTTACAATTGTGTTCAGCATGATGTTGGTTTTATATTCACCAATTTTTAGGCATAGAAACGGAGTGTAGCATATTCAAAACAATTGTGCAAGGAGTGGAAGTTAAAATCATTTGAAAAATTACGATTTCACATTTTATTTTTTTGTGAACAAAGTATGTTGTAGTATGAGAATCCAAACGGATGATAATAAGGTTTTCACCACATATTATGGTTAAATTTTAATTTTTTTTAAATTTGAAGATCTCTGGTTTTGTGTAGAATATAAGTGCTCAACATGTGTGAAAATGTCTAACTTGGTTTAAAATGTTCCTTTTACACCAAATCCTAGATCTGGAGGTCCTAGATCTGGAGACCCCAGATTTGGAAACCCTAATTTATAAAACCCTAATTTTGGCGGTGCCGCCGTTTCCATGTTTGGAAAACTGACCTCAGGGGTGTGCGCACGCGAGGGTGTGCGTACGCAGGGGTGTCTTAGGTGGTTAGGGTTTCAAGTGCACAAGGATAGTGGTGTCCATGGTGTGTTAGGGTTTCAAGCACGAGGTGTTAGGATGTTAGGGTTTCGCCATGGGGTGTTAGGTTGTTGCTCCACGCAACGAGGCTGCTCCACCTTGCAACTCGGCTGCTGCACCTCACAATTGGCTGCTGCTTCTACTCCTCGTACTAAACCTGCACGACCTAAATCCGAACAGCAGCCATGGGCTGTTGCGGCGTAGCTGGAGCAGCCGCCCCCTCCCTGCACCAAATCTTCCTCCTCACTTGGTCGTCTTGCTCTCCGCGTGGTCGTCTTGCTCTCCGCTTGGTCATTCTCCTTGCCGTCCTTGCTTGATTGTCTTCCTCGCCATCCTCACTTGGTCGTCTTCCTTGCCGTCCTTGCCTGTCGTCGGCTTCCTTGCCTGTCGTCGACTTCCTCGCCCTCACCCACCTTCCCTCCCTCCTAGCCGCCACCTCACGCCTCCTCAGAACCCTATCTCTCTCTTCTAGTTCTAATCTCACCTCTCCTTCTAACTCTAACCCTCTCTCTCCATCCCCTTGCGCTCGTTGTCTCTCCCTCTCCCTCTAAAACTCCCTGCGTACGCACACCTCTCACGTCCTTAGTCCACCACCAAGATACCCTTGTTGGTACCATGCCTTGTTGATACCTTGTTGTGATGATACCCTGCCCGGCAAATCATCTGGAGTTGCTACGGTGTAAGGGGGAAAAAAAAAAAAAAAAAAAAAAAAAGAGTTTTTTTTCCATAGATTTGGGCGAAACGGAAACGCCTATAACTCATTTTTGACAATGCAAAACAACTTGAAATTTTTTTTCCTTGTAGATTGACTTTGGAGGTGTCATTCACATTTTTTTCAGATTTTTTTCATTTTTTCTCTTTTTTCTAAAAATCGTCAAACGTTGCTGAATTCACCGCAATGAAGATTTGCAGAAATTCTTCCGATTTCCTAGATTCTAGCTCCAGCACCAAATCTGAATTTGAGTCATTAAAATGATATTTTTTGATATTGAGTCCAACTAATGAAATGAAGTTTATGAAGCTTAGTTTCCATTCCAATTTGAGTTTTTTGGGCATTTCATCCGTTGTTTTTCATCCTCTTTTTTCATCCTCATTTTCATCCATTGTGGTTTTCCATCTACTGTGGTTTTCATCCGCTGGTTATCATCCTCTTTTTCTATTTTCATCCCCATCAAAATTTCTATTTTCAACGACCGTACATATTTCATGTAGGAAACAATTTACGATGTGAATTTTAAGAAAGAAAGTGTTGGATGTTGTCTTTCATTATACAGAGGCGTACACCGTATTGACAATTATATATTTGTTGTGAACATGGTGAAGTTGCTTGCGTCTGGCATCATGGCACCATCGCTTCCAGTCAACGTTATCCTTGGGAGCAATACGGTTGGCGGAGCGCGGTGGACGCGGTGTCGAAGCTAGTATTGTGGCCATGGAATACGTTATGGGAGTCATTGCGGGAGTCGTTGCGGGAGTCGTTGCGGGAGTCGTTGCGGGAGTCGTTGCGGGAGTCGTTGCGGGAGTCGTTGCGGGAGTCGTTGCGGGAGTCGTTGCGGGAGTCGTTGCGGGAGTCGTTGCGAGAGTCGTTGCGAGAGTCGCTTCGCCATAGGATGATGAAGACGCTTGAGTCATACTGTACCTGGGCATACATGATGTTTAGGTGACTAGTATAGTGTGATTCATATGTTCGCTTTAGAGATGGTATGTTTAATTATAGTATATGATATTTGTAGTATTCAATATTTATATTATGTATGTATGTTTATATATAATAAATATACAGTGCTAAACCACACACTTTATCATTGTATTGCGTACATTATCATTATATCTCCTAAAACAAATTGTATTTGTAGCACGACACTGAAAATCATCTCATGAAACAAAATGTGAATAAATAGGTTCTTATAAATACATGGTCAATGTAATTTTGTACATGGAATAAGAACGAAATGTTATAATCATATATTATGCATAATAGTGAAAAGTATTCACTTAATATGTACACATCAAGAAACCAATATTTAATGAAATTGTTACAAAAACATAACAAAGAAGATATAGGGATTTCCTAATTTAATTTTTTTCAAAACACATTTCCGCTCAAAATCTTGTTATTATTGAGCGCCAAATAGCGCACTTGGCCAAGTGCATAATTGCTTAATTGCGTGTTTATAATCTTTCAATCCCTGCAGTCAAAGTTTATGAAATTTGTGAGTATGTTACTTATTACTTTGAGATCCTATGTTCAAAACTAGAAATGAAAGTTTTTGTTTCCTCCTTTATTCATTGCATTAAGAATCCAACAATTTTGAAGTGTTTTGGTGTGAAATTGTCACAGTACCTTTGGGCTTAAGAAACAAAATAGGAGCATTGGACTTGCAGAAAACTTGCACTGGTAACCTTATCAAAAACCCAAATAGCTCACCACACATACAATTCCAAATATGTTCTTATTTTGAATGATGAGACTTTACATTTTAAAAGTAAAATAGATCTAATGAAAGATTTTTTACATTGATTTGTTTATATTATTAGATGTAACAACTGACCATTTTGTTAATGTACTATCTTATTTTATTATACTTCCAAGGCATTTAGAGGAATCTCAACTCCATTGATTAAAAATTTCCAAGATGAACTTTTTGAGAATGTAACTGTAGGATCTTCTTCAAAATTTAAACGTGACAATGTGGTAATTTTTTAATTAATATGACCAAACGGATTGAAAAATAGCTATTGTGAGAATTTTTGTCCCCTAAATGGACACTTGTTCTTAGAGTCCTATCGTACATGTTGAATCTTGATTTTTTACCAACAATGGATTTATCTTGGCAAACCCATCTTGGTTAAAGCGATCCAAGGCAAGATAGGAAGCTTAGTTGAATCGCATCACTAAGGCTTCATAGATTCCTTTTATGACATCATAAGGCATCATTGATTGCTGTTATCATACCATCGTTTATTCCTTCTATGACATCACAAGGCATCATTGATTGCTGTTATCACACCATCGTTTATTCCTTCAATATTCCAGTTTTCGATTATCAAACACCCTAGTCCTATTATCAGGGCCAACATAGATTGCCAAACACAACGCTCAGATGAATTTTGTGGTGAATGAGTGTTTGTAGCATAAAAGCTCACCCTAGATGACTATTTTGACGTAAACTATTTTGATGTTAATGCTTTCGAAGGTTCCAAAAACAGTGTTCCTTAATTTGAAACGGAAAACAATTTTTAATGGAGCCTGGATAAATTAGTGGATTGGGCTAGAGTGCTTTAAGTTGGGTTTCCTTGGTTTCTGGGCACAACCGGTTCTGCCATGTTTTCCTTTGTTCTGGTTCTTTTCTTGCAATTTGAATCTCAGTTTCTTACTATGCGGGAATTTTTTAATTTTTTTAATTTTTTTTATGATGCCGATGAATCTTCCAGAAAGAGTTTTTATGATACGTTCCTGGTCAAACGTCATAAGACTTTGACACAAGATCCTAAGCCCTAAAGTGTAAGTGTTAGAAACGGGCTTTTTGAAAGTTCTGTCAGGTTTTTATTGTAGTTGGGTATCACTAAAAACCTCAATGGTAGAACAACCTTTTTCCTAAATCTGACAACTAATGATAAAGTTATAGGGTTTTGAATCTCAATCGAGAAGAGCGGGCATGTCAAGCAATTCCAAAAGTTTTGCTAGGATACTCTATTGATTGTGAGATTTGCAATACTAGAAAGTAATATTGTTTCCTTTCATATAATGTAATAAAAGTTTTTGTTTTAGTGAAAAATATCATATTGACCCAAGTCAAACATTTTCACACATTTTCACACATTGTTGAAGGCCGGTTCGCACTAGCACTTGCGGTCGACTTGCGTTCCGCGTTAGGGTAATTTGAGAAAATATTTTCTTATTCAAAAACATTGTAGACTTTTGTCTCATACCAACTCAAGTCACTCTTGCATGCGGTTGCTGCACGCAAGCCAAGATGAGCCATAAATTTGCGTTACTAAGTACTGTTAAAGTGGCCGCAAGTACTATACACTTTTGGATTTTAGTTCATTAAGCCAGTTCGGGACTCAAATGGCATAATTTGTATGTCAAAAACATTTACGTAGAAAGTTGCGGAATTAGGAATGAAACTCAACAAATAATTTTTCAAATTTAATCTCAAAGATTTGCAATTAATATAGAATTTACAAGCCCAAAAACCATTGGAGCCCATAATCAAAGTACAGAGTACGTGAGATTTGGTGCCCTCCTTTGCCCAATGCCAATAAGTGAGAGTGAGTAACAAGAGAAAAGACATGCCATGGATAACCAACTCATGGAGGGTACCCAATACCGATCGGTCTTGTTCGACTTTTGAGGCAAGGCCACCAATGAGAGCTCAACATAGGTGGAGCAACCCAAAATTGCACACATCATGATCCAATGCCGATAATGACTGGTGTTTTCAGATTTTAAGTTATCGATTTTGGGTCACTTCATGCACCATTTCATGCATTTGCCATTTCCATGCACCATGCCATGCATACTCTATTGATCGGAATTGGGTGCCTCTACCATAGTTTGGTCCTCAACATAATTTGGTCCATGGTCCACGTGTAAAACCCCCCTAACCAAGAGGTGACCCTACAACACTACCTTTCGAGGCTAATCAACACCTGGCTCTCTGAGTACTGTGGTAGTGAACAGGTCGTCGACTCCACCAGGTTTTCAGGTAGAAAAAAGAGACACATTCTGTTTGGAATCAAAGGCGGCGACATTGTTGTGCCGAAAAGAAAAGGAAAAAAGAAGCATCGCCCTTGATAGCAGTGGAAGCAGCTTCAGTCATTCTTTCCTTGCATGTTGTAGACTGGTTAAAAACTGGTCTCATTGGATATTTTAGGATCTCAATACTTTGGTGGTACGAGGTTTGGCCGGCTTGCCCCGCGGACTCCGCTGTCCTGCAAGCAGCCCGAAGTCGGCGCTCCAAGTCTGGCCCGGCCCAAGCCATGTTTTCTCGTTTGAAGACCGTCGCCCGTTCTCATGTTCCCCGTTCTCAGTTCTTCCTGCGCGATTAGGGCTACCGTATGCTGCTCTTCCCTCTTCCCATCCCGCCGTCTGCTTGCTCGCTCGTTTGCTCGTTTCAAGCTGGTTTTGCTCGTCCCGCCGCTCCGCTTGCTTACCGTCATCGAGGGCGACGTGCACGTCGGATTCGTAGCAAGCTGCTCGGGGCGACGCTGAATAGTGGCGGGAATTTCTGCCCAGCTAATATTTTCGAGGATGGCTCAGTTTCTGAAGCTCGTCCGTATTCCGTAGAAAATATTCGCCCGAAGAGCACATTGCTCGCTTCCGAAGTGGAGAACCTGATGACATTGCATCATCGAGTCGAAGTTTGATTGTTACAATGATGCGCCATCTTTTGACCATTTGATCTTGTTGCGTATCTCTTCGAGTGTTTCAACGTCATTGATTTTGTCGACATTCATGTTGCGAAATTGGAAACTTTTCTTACTCTTGCAAAGTTCACAGCTGTAGCTGCTTCATGTCTTTGAATTATTGTGATATTCAAGAGCACCATTTAGCCTACAACCATAGATGAAGACAGGATGCACCTTCTGCTGAGTACCAGTCACAACATCTTCCGTGCAAACATATCTCCGGATGTTTCAGGTTCAGTGTAAATACACAGAAAGTCTAAGCAAGCGAGTCAATATAATGCAAGCTTCTAAAATGCTACTTTGTTCTCTTAATGTGAAATTGGATCATTGTCTCACCCTTGCAATGTTCTCGGCTGTCTCTGAAGCGTTTCCTTGGGCATGTGAAGAGCATATCCAACAGGACAGCACAAGATTTAGAATTTGTAGTAATCATGTGTCTTATTGGTGTAGATAAATAAACGATCTCCAGACCATGAATATGGTATAAGTTAAGTAACAGAATTTACTGTCAAGACGACGAGATCTTAAACCTCGACAATATGATCCCACATATACTTCCACAAAAATGGAGCAATGTGCTCATGACTACCAAAAATCTCACCCTTCTCTCGCTCACCGCATCACCAGAGAACGTCTCATCGCCGCAACGAGATCCGTACATCTATACAAATCTCCCTCCAAAACAAATGTCCTAATCATATCTCCATTAGGTGTAGCTGCTGATCCAAATTCACAAGGCGGATGATCTGAAAGAACCTTGTACACCAAAGCTTCCGCTACATCGGCTTAAAGCCATTCTTGATTATCCTCGTCATGTCGCCCTTGATGCCGAACGCCTTCGAGAACACCTCGTCCTTCATCCCCGGCTGCGCTCCAAACAACGCATTCGCCATGAGGCGCACTTCAGCCAAATTCGCCCCTCTTCAGCGTCGCCACGAGCAGCTTGCTACGAATCCGACGTGCACGTCACCCTCGATGATGGTAAGCAAGTGGAGCGGCGGGACGAGCAAATCCAGCTTGAAACGAGCAGACCAGCGAGCAAGTAGACGGCGGTACGGGAAGAGGGATGAGCAGCATACAGTAGCCCTAATCGCGCAGGAAAAACTGAGAACGGGGAACATGAGAACGGTTAGGGAGAGGTGCAAAATTCGGGCGAGGGTCTTCAAACGAGGAACCATGAATGGGGCCGGGCCAGACTCGGAGCGCCGACTTCGGGCTGCCCGCAGGCCAGCGGAGTACGCGGGGCAAGCCGGCCAAATCTCGTACAACCAAATTATTGAGATCCCATATATAATTCATCGCCAGTGGTAATTTAGTCGCTGTGTTGACATTTTCATTGCGTAGCATGCTGTGTTTTATATTATTGAGTTCGGCTATCTATGATATCATGCTGCTAGACTTTGTGTTCCATCTTGAGGGCTTTCAAGCGGCTGGCCCTTACATCGTGGATCTACATTTCACAGGATCCAACTCAGGGCTGCTGCTTCTTACTGCTATGCGTTTTCGAGAGCGCTCCGCCAACCTTAACATAGAGAAATTGACCAGCCTAGTTACTTCGGTAATACTCAATTGAGGTCAACCCATTTGCTGATTCCCTGCCCTCACTTACGGAAGCTCCGATCGTTCATAGAAAGACCCTCTTCCTTTCATATTGGTGGCATGCAGTCTGGGTACCTTTGTCAGAATCAGCTCTGCCTCAGAGAGCCAGGTGATTGACAAAGAAAACCATGTAAGAAACGTTGTTATGAAAACATCACTAGAAACGTGGCATCTCGTTCACACGTGGTTCTAAATTACGTGGATTTCATCAGTCGATTCTAGTAGCAGTTCTGTTTTCTTGCAGAAGCTTGGAGATTGGGTCTGCAATGACTTTGTAGCATACATCATATGATTTCGCAATTTAGTATTCGATGTCGGTAATGGATACGCGGCGCTCTCACTCTGTAACGTCCTTCGATCAGTTAGTGATTGCGGTCAGTAAGGAACTTTCGGAGCTGCTAGGCTCAGCGAGATTTTCTCTTGATGAAGCTACTGATTGCGTTTTGGATATCATCGAGCAACCAACAGAGTCAAGGAACGTGGCCCGAACTATCGAAACTCATGGTGAGCAACTAAATTCCAAGTACTTATCATGACTAGAACCGGCTTTTATCATTCGTGTGGTCTTCAGAGGAATACAACGTTGTTTTCAATGGTTCCATATTTATGGCTTGGATCTGTGACGTCATAAACCTCTAACCAGAGCTTGCTTGGTGATCACCAGCTGAGAGGCGACCTCAAAGACCTCCTCCCGTCCAGAAATCTCGAATGGACGTGCTGCTCCGGGATCAAGACCTGTTCAGCATCTACAAGCGCTTCTTTGTCCTCAGTTTCATTACTAACATCGTGCTCCTCCTCCTTGCTGTACTCCACCGCCTTGACTACGCTCGCAACAATGCAGCCCTCTTTGCACTTGGAAACGTACTTCTCCTCGCCCTTGTCAGAAATGAGGTAAAACCAATTCGCCAAATTTGCCCTGAATAGCTCATAAATTGCTTACACTGGCCAATGAAAATGGCCTGACTCGTGACTATCTTTCATGGCTTCTATCCTTTAGCATCCAATTGATGTAACGCCTTCACTAGCCGGGACTAATCATTGCTCACAAATTATGAAACTGCGCACAAACATATAGTATGCAGTAACTGCATGTTCTGTTTGTTGGAGTTCCGGGAGTTTATGGAGCCGTTAATCTCTAGACAGGAATGTGCAGTACTTCAAGACTAAAAACCTCTTATTGGCAGCACGAAGGTGCCAAACTTAATGAATATCTCCACGTTCGCAAAAATCTTCATAACTATATAACAAGATTCATGGCTAACGACTTCCATGGAAACATTGCAGATATTTCTGCGACTGGTGTACGAACTCACGGTCCAGATCTTCGGACACTCATTTGTTCCAGTCAGATTAAAGGTATGGATAACGCATGGCCTTCAAAACCTTGGCGGCATCCATGCTGGATGCGGAATATCGTCCATTGTCTGGGCAATCTATGCTATGGTTGAGCTCTTCAGGCACCGAGAAACAGTTCCAACTCCTCCGGTCGGCATCCTGTTTGGGGTCATCTTCCTTCTCCTCATCAGCTGCCTTGCAGCACTTCCCTTCCTCAGGTAAATATTAGCCATGACAAACCTAAGTCCGATATAAGCGAGAAGAGTTATCCGCCATGAGATCGGAGACTCTAACATTCATTATATCGAGGGTTTTCACATTGTGAATTGCGCATCATGTCTTGTCTCTCTTTGAAATATTCTCTAGACTACTCATGTGATTGATCATTCTAGCATATCCATCGCACTTGCTTAGAAGACACAAACCAAACTTTAGATTTCTTGCAATTCACTCACCACAAAAGTGCCAGAGTCACTAAAGCCGCCTTGTCTCATCAGTAAGTGGGGATCTGTGCAGGCATGCTCATCTCTTTGAGAACCTCCACCGGATCTGCGGGTGGTCCGCCTTGGCGCTCATCTGGAGCTTCATTTTCCTGATGGCGAGTTACGATCCGACCAGGGATCTCTACGACTTCAGCCCGGACGGGAGGAGCCGCCTGGTGCACCGTCTAGACATCTGGTTCGCCGCCGCGCTCACGCTCCTGGTGTTCCTTCCCTGGGCCCTGATCAAGAAGGTGCCAGTGCGCACCTGGATCGCTCCGGACAAGTCCCTCTCCCTGGTCACCTGCCCGGACGCAGTCCCCTTGGGCACCTTCGCACGCGTTGCGCGGGCGCCTCTCAAGGACTGGCACGCCTTCGGGGCGGCGTCCGATGGATTCTCGGAGCACACTCTCATCTGTGGCGCCGTCGGGGACTTCACCAAGGGCCTTGTGAGCGACCCGCCTTCGCACTTGTGGGTGAGGCGGGTGCGGTTCGCAGGGGTGACGTACCTGGCGAACTTGTACACCAGGGCTGTGTTTGTGGCGACAGGCTCCGGGCTTGGACCGTTCCTTTCGTTCCTCATGCAGCCGACTACTGTGGACTGCCATCTGATATTCATCGCCAAGAACGTCGAGAAGATTTATGGCCCACTTGTGAAGGATGTGCTTAGCAGGTACGTCGTGGACCAAAAACTACATATTTTTCTCCGTGATGTATGCCCTGTCAGTCGTCTTCTTCATGCGTTTCGTAAGGCTGTACGCGTCAGGTTGGCAACTTGGCAGTTTTTGGAACTTGAGGATCAAAACTCCTAGATTCCATTTCTCCGTCACTTCAAAGAACTTAGGATTTTTCTGTAATTTAACCATTTCTCCAAATGTAGATGAGCTCTACTCTGTAGATGCAGCAGACATGTTAGACCGATCACATGGTTACAAACCGATAAAAGAGATGGTACGATTGAGAATGAGAAAAGCACTAGTACGGGATGGCTGACCCAAATCACCCTTCCACGCGCATGTTTCTGCGCCCCCTTGACATGCATCCTTGGAAAGTATGTGGACGCATTATATTGTATGCGTCAGATTCGCAATTTTCACCAAAGAAATGTCGATTTTACAGTGGTCAAAACAACTCCATGGGCCATTTGTACTAGTGTAACTGTGTATGGACATGCAGGGAAACGATACCGGTGGGGTCAGGCCCTCCAATTCTGCGGCCTAATCTCCGGCCTGTGCAATATACGTATAACTATAATGGCCTTCTCTAGATCAGTTCAATCCACGAGGAATATATCATGCAACATGATTATAACGGTTTACCTGGATTTCCGCAGGTTTCCACAGGAGAAACTTATTGTTCACGACACGGCTACCATGGGCCGCCCGGACTTGGTGAAGCTGGTGGTTGGCAGAGTGAGGGAGTGTGAAGCTGATATAGTCATTGTGACCAGCAACCCTTCAGGCAGCAAAACAGTCGTTGATGGATGCCGGGCTGAAGGAATTCCTGCTTTTGGTCCAATTTGGGACTCATAGTTTGGAATGCTGTTGCAAGATGACACGCTCAAAACTTTTCCGAATTAACCCCTAAGGTACCAAGTGTCAAAAATGGGCTGTTTGAATGTTCGGTCAGGTTCCTATGGTGTCAATTTCCAACATTCTTCTTTGAAATTTTTACTATAGAAAGACATTACCAATACCTTGGTGGGAAAACAATTTTTTCCTAAGCAATACCTTAGTGAAAAAGTTATAGGGTTTTGAATTTTTAAGGGGGAGGGCGGGCACCTCGGGCACCTCCAAAAACTTTTGATAGGACACTCTATTGAAAGTGAGATTTTCTGTACTCGCAAGTAATATTATTTCCCTTCATATTGTCAAAAAAAAGTTCTAGTCTTTAGTGAAAAATAGCATACCAACCCAAGTCAAACATTTTCACACATTGTCACTCATTGTCGGGCAAGGTACCAAAAAAACTTCTTCTTTTCCACATATAAACCTATGTATCTTTATATTTTTCACTTTTTATGTTTTCCACAACAATATGTAATGTAAACCTTCTTATTAACCATTCGGATTATCAATCAAAAACATATTAAGTTCAAAAAAAATTAAAGTGTGAATTAACAAATTTCGAGCCTCCACTCCTTGCACACTTGTTTTGAATATGCTACACCCCATCTGTACCTCTAAAAATTGGTGTGTAAGGAGCTAACATCATGCTTAACAAGATGGTAATAGATTTCGACCTTGTGTAGTGAAATTTTTTGACACCAACTGAAGTCAAAGTGTGCTGATCCACTAAACGCAGGGAAGAAAATGAACCATTTTCTTGACTTCAAACACTATAATCTTTCAATCCGTGCGGTCAAAGTTTATGAAATTTTGTACATGTATTATTTATTAAGCCTTTATTGAGATCCTACGGTCAGAACTAAAAATCAAAGTTTTTGTTACCTTCTTTATTCATTGCACTAGAATCCATTAATTTTGAAGTGTTTTTGGTGTAAAACTGTCACGGAACCTTAGGGGTTAAAAGACTTCGTGGATTGAACCCCTGGTAGTTCATGACTATGTTTGACCAAAACCACTTGAAAAGTTGTAGAGACATCATGAGACTAATGTTAACAATGTTTTATTATTTTCAATTGTAGAATCTTTGGTTTTAGTAGTTTAAGAAGACACTTAATTTTTTTTTGTAAGCTTTGATCTTGCAATTTGTAGGATATATGCATTTCAAAGGTGCAATAAGGTTCTTGTCCTTTATGCGGGGCAAGGTCAACATACTTTTTCTCAAAGTATTAGCATAATTTTCCACTACACATTGCATAAACAATTAAACTTTATGGAACTTTGTCCTACCTTGTGTTAGATCATAGTACTCCAAAGATCACTATTAACAACAACAACAACAACAACAACAACAACAACAACAACAACAACAACAACAACAACAACAACAACAACAACAACAACAACAACAACAACAACAACAACAACAACAACAACAACAACAACAACAACAACAACAACAACAACAACAACAACAACAACAACAACAACAACAACAACAACAACAACAACAACAACAACAACAACAACAACAACAACAACAACAACAACAACAACAACAACAACAACAACAACAACAACAACAACAACAACAACAACAACAACAACAACAACAACAACAACAACAACAACAACAACAACAACAACAACAACAACAACAACAACAACAACAACAAGCAACAATAATACTCCACACCCCTCCCACTAATAGCCATAGACATCACTCATTGCAAGCTATTTATTATACTTTGCGGAGACATAGAAACTAACCCAGGCCCAATGCCAAATGTCTTCCACAACCATCCAAAAACACACAACATGCAAGCGATTCCCCATCTCTATGTTCAAGGATGCGCTGCTCATTGCTTGGATCTTTTACTGGAGGATTGGGGCAAAGAAAATTGGATGAAAATGACCATGAGGAAGGCTAGGGTTATTTGTTTATTCATTAAGAACCACCACGCTCCACAAGCAATCTTCCGAAGGCAATCACCAGATCTTGCTATTCGTATGCCCAATGAGACACGATTTGCAACCAACTTCATCATGATTGAACGCCTCTTCCAAGTTTGCCAAGCTCTAGAGAGAATGCTGGTTGATGACGCATGGCATGCTTTCATGGCGGAGTTGCGGACAAAAGCCCCAGCTACACATACTAAAGGCTTGTTTGCACGGCAGGTGATACGCTCCGACGGGTTTTGGGATACTTGTGTGAATTTTGAGTACATGGTGTTGCCGGTGGTACGTGCCCTTCGTGTATTTGATGGCAATGCTCCTGCTATGGGCGTTGCATGGAAGGTTATGCATGATTTGGAAATCCATGTTCAAGGGTTTGTCGGGGCCCCGTTCTAATTGGGGCAAGAATTGGTAACACGGGCACTAGATGCCTTTAACGCGAGGTGGGGGCTTATGGTAACTGACCTTTATTGGGCGGGAGCTATGTTAAACCCTTCTTTGCGAGGATGGGCCCCTTTGCATGAGAATGAGCATTCAAGACCAATCTTAAATCAAGTCCTTCGAAAGCTAGTTTCGAGTGAGGAAGATTTTGGAAGGGTCCTCAACCAATACCAAGACTTCATTGAAAATAGAGGATCATTTGTAGATTCGATGGATCCAAATGTACTTAATGTATTGCTCCATGAATGGTGGGATGCAATGGGAGGTGGCGCAAGGCATTGCAGATAATTGCGAGACGCATACTTGCTCAAGTGTGTTCCGCATCGGCATGCAAACGCAATTGGAGCATGTACTCCTATGTACACAAGAAGTTCCGCAATCGCCTTATTAAAACATAGTCGAGCGGAGGACCTCGTGTACATTTACACAAATTCTAGGCTCGTAAGGCATCGAAGGGGGACATGGGTTGGTCAGTGGCTTGAGTTAAATGGTGTGCATTCCGATGATGAAAGCAACGGAGAAGACCTTGACGATGCAAATGAGGAAGGACGTTATCTTAACAAGAATGATAAAGAAGGTAATCTTGACATAGACGAAGACAAATTGGATTTGGATAGCGGAGATTCCGATGATGGCGGTGGTGGTGGTCGTCGTGTGGGCGAGGACGTGTGGGACTCGGATGGTCAAAACTCTGATGGTGATGGTGGAGGTGGAGACATAGGGGTTTTTTATTTCAACGAAGTCAAGGCAGCACAACAACATGTTCAAGGTCCATTGAACCCGAGGGGAGATGATGATGGGCGGTCGTTTGGACAACTTTGTGGTGGTCAGGGACTATGGCGTAACCACGAAGGGGGCCTACAGAACTTGGCGGTCCCTGCAAACGTTGACTTGCCTTCCCAACTTCAAAGTGATTCACTATCATTTGGTGATGAAGGGCAACATATCTTGAATCATCAAGAAGTGGAGGTCCCTGCAACGGTTGGTCATATCTCTTTAACGCCGTCGAGGTTGGTTCGCAATTGCAATTCAAGTCCACAATGTAATCCGACTTCTATCATAGGAAGGGTAACCGTGCCCCTTGATGAAGTTATGGGGAATGCCGGAACCACAGAGACCGAAGCGTCTTCCCAAGTTGGAATACCACATCGGCCGGTGACCTGTAGTCATGTAATTGCGAGTAGATCCGGTGTAATAACTACACGGGGGATTGGTGCTTCATTGGTAGCCCTTCAGAACGATCGTCCCTGCAATGGAATGGGACGAAATCGTCGTCAAGCCAACAGGCTTAGTAGCGTTCAACTTCCTAGCGTGCGAAGGCAACCTCTAGCTCGTCAAAATCAACAAGGCGACGTTGTGCAAAGTGGTGGGAGGGGGTCTGGAATAGTATTAAGAGGAATGGCTTCCTCCTCGGATGCAGACTCAATGCGGGTGTCCACGTACCTACAATTCTTCCACATTGCGGAGCAACTTCCACTAGGACCCTAAGCAATAAAAGACGGCAGAGGACTACACGAGGAACAAAGAGACGTCGAAGGAATCAAGGTAGTACAATTCCATTTACTGGTGAAGATTACGATCCATCAGATGGAAGACCCAATTTGGATGATGATGGGTTACGTGACGCTGAGGGATCTTGACGTCTCGTCCAACAAGGAGGTTGGTCATTACTAGGGACGACAACTTACAATTGAGAAGTGGTACTCCTCAATCCGACGACGAAGAGAGCACAGACGAGTCCGATGTGGATCCACGATGCATAGAAGAAAACGACCCCACAGTTCGAGTGCGAACTTAAGTCCTATTGGGATGTCTAAATTTCCCAATACACGTAAGATGAGGTCTATTTATAATATTTTTAATTTATATCAAAAGGGATCTTAGCAATTTATTAGTATAGATCTTTAAGGTGTACGTTGCTAGATTATGTGGTAGTATATTTTAGTGATTTAAAGATGTTTTAACCATTCGGATTTGCATTGTTACTTCCTATTTTTCAGCTTTGTATGCTTACAAAGCTTTATCTACGTGTGTTTTTAGAGACGTTTGTAATTCCCGTTTTTTTTAAAAATGAAAATCATACAAAATGTCGGTTAACTGGTCTTTTCAACCATTTGGATTATCCTTCCTCATTTCTTATTTTTACGAATTTGTATTCTCTATGAGCTTTGAGCTCAATTTTTTTGGGAGGTGTTCAAAAATGTATAATTGTTATAGTTTGACACATTTGTCAAATTGACATACTCTACCCAACCAATACCAAAAAAACCTCTTCTTCCTTCCATATAAAATTCAAGATCTTCATGTGTTTTTTTTTATTTCTTTTTCCTAAATTGTGCAAGGACTTCTTCGTATTGGCCATTTGGATTTTTTTTCTAGGACCTCGAGTTGATGCACCATTGTTTTGAACTACTGTAATGACATGTTATCCTCAATGCGCTAACAATACAAGAATAAACATGAACAACTTCCTCATGAGGCGGTCCCAGGCTTGGCATATGACCCGGTCCTTGCACGTGTGAAGGACCGTCACAAACGCATGCACTTGCTCGAGGATCTCACATGGGAACCAGCTCCACATGGCAACCTCCATGACCATGTTTTATTAACACCAAAATCACCATATTGTCAATCCAACCTCATCCCTCTACTTTCCTAGAGTATACATTGTACGTGGTGATAATTGAACCAGGAACCGAATGTTCCAACAATGGAGCTAGAAAGCTAGAAGCTATGGAAGTCAGAGCATTAGAGACCTTTACACACATGAGCACGACTCTTGAAACATGGCAGTTTATTGGAAGATGAAAAATGCTTCCTGCATTCAACAATTAAGATAGTCAAGAGGGGGTGGTCACAAAACGAACCTGAGCAAACTAAGCACACGGCTAGTCAGTTGGAATTAGTTTGCCAAAATTACTGCCTAGAAATGGTTTAGGGTTATATATATATATATATATGTGTGTGTGTGTGGATTCTTGAAGTGATTAGCAATTTCACATGTGGTTTGGGGAGGAGGAGTACGATGTTTAAGGTGCCTTGATGGGATGTGAGGAACTGAATGTGCTCGTCGACAAGCTCTTGGCGGTGGTATTTACCCCTTCGTGTATTCGGCGGCAATTCTCATGCTATGTGCATTGCCAAGAAGATTATACAATATTTGTTGATTAATGAATTAGTCTTGTTCTCAACCATTCGGTGTCGACTTTGTTACTTCCTAATTTGCCATCTTTGTATGATGGAAGAGCTTTATTTGCGTATGTTTAGCGAGATGTTAATAATTCAAACTTTAAAATATGCTATTCATACTAAGGTACTGGATAAGCGATCTTTTTACCATTCGGGTTTTCAGTCTTCATTTCTTATTTTCCATCCTCGTATGATCTTTAAGCACCGAGCTTGGAATTGTTTTTGGAGATCTTCAAATTTGCCAATTTTTAAAATTGCGACACATTGTCAATGCAAGCACATACCAAAACAAAACTATTCTTGCCCACAAATACTTAGAAGTGGAAGCGGATGGGCAGCGGATGGGAGCGGATGGGGAGCGGACTTGGTTGCACACTCAAAAGCGGATGCGGCGCGGATGGGCAGCGGATGGGTACGGATGGGAGGTGGACGGGGAAGCGAACGGGGCACGGATGCGCGCGGATGGGGCGCAAACGGGGGGCAGATGGGGGGCGGATGAGGGGAAGTAGAAAGCGGACAATTCGCGGATGGGTGCGGATGGGGATATGGACTGGGATATGCGGACGAGACGCGGATGGGCAGCGGATGGGCACGGATGAGGAGCGGACTCGGATATACGGACGAGACACGAATGGGCAGCGGACAGGCGCGGATGGGGAGCGGACTTGGATATGCGGACGAGACACGGATGGGCAGCAGACGAGCGCGGATGGGGAGAGGGTGGTGAGCGGATGGTCAGTGGATGGGGAGCGGAGTGGGGGCGTACGTTTGCTTACGGTTTGGGACGGGCCGCTGGTGGACGCGGATGGGGAGCGGATGGGGAGCGGGTGGAAGCGGGTGGGGGGCGGATGGGGCACGTACGGTTTGGGACGGGCCCCGGATCGGCCGAATGGACTGGTGCGGATGGGTCGCGGATGATGGGCCGCGGCTCCGGTATAAAAAGGGGGTTGAAGTAAAACAAGGTTACTCTTTCCCACTTTCTCGGGCATTCTGACGCACTTGCCTCCTTACTGACGGCGGGTGTGCGGAGTTTCCAGGTGGGAAAGTTGTCCTTTTGAGGGCATTGATTCCCTCAAGGGGGAATTTGTCCTCAAAGGCAACAAAACAGGTATCGAAGACGTCAGAGATTTGTTGAAGGCCGGTTAATTCTAAACATTTGTATGCACTCCTACGCAGTACTATTTTGAAGTGCATGCCTGGGGTTATTTTAGCACTATTTTGAAGTGCAGTTAATTTTAGGGTGTTTAAGGGAGTTTAGTTACAGCTAGGATTTTCATATTAGAATAGTTAGTTCACCGGCTTAGTCATTCAGTATAGGATAGCCAATAGAAGCATTTCGTGGTGGTGGTGATTTTTTTAGAAAAGAATTGCAATGCAAGGCCGTGGTGGAGATGATGTGGGCCGAAGGAGGCCAAATGTGCCAAGCGCGGAAGCTGGTTCCTCAAAGAAACCGAAGAAAGGGGTGCCTTTGGAGTTGAATATTTTTAGAAACACCGATCTATTGGCGTACAATGGATGGGAAGATGTGTCAGAGCCATGGACGTGTCAGCAGGCCTTCAACCTTGTTGGTTTCGTGCATCTCGATTGGTGGTACCCGGTGGAATCTCACGAAGAACATTGGCGCAACAGACAACTCTCGTGGAATGCCATTACCGACATGGAATTGAAGTGGAGGTTCTTGGAGATTTTACGAGCCATCTCTCACTAAGGACGTTGGCCCAAAAATAGCATTCCGAGGAGGATAGGAGCAATGGTGTAAGTGGAGTGTGTGTTGCACAAGCGGGTTGATTGGTCAACAATTCACCAACCGATAACCGCGGGTGGCAATGTTGGGAAGTTTCTTGGCCCGCTACTTTCCGCAAAGCAACCCATCATTGACATTCCGAGGAACCCGGTTCCAGAATGGTTCCGCACCAACAGTAGCTTGGTTGATACACCGGACCAACCGTTGCCACCGGATCGAGATTTGCCAACGAGACGAGCTACTGTAACAAGAGCTCGAAAGGTGGCGGTTTTACCATTCGAGTTATATGATGAACTTGGCATCCACAACGCCGATGCAATGGATGTGGAGTCGAACACGCCAATTAGTGGTGGAAGTGAACTTCCCGGGCTTGGACAAACCGAGGTAGTGGGACATGGAATCGAGCGCATCAATATCACAGATGGCACGGTGCAACGATACCAAGAATTAAACGCGGAATTTTCTGCGTACAAGGCGTTGATGGAAGAGCGTGCAAGAGAAGCGGCGATGAAAACATTGACGTTGGAAGCAGAGAATAACGATTTGGTTGCCAACATGGCCCATTTGCGCATCGAGTTACAAGAAGCAAACATTCGAAAATCTAAATACGAGGCGGATGTTACTAAATTGCAACGCGATGTTAGCAAACTCCACAACGAGCGGGAAACCATGATGCTAGGCACGGTGTTAGCTTCGACAAAGGCGAAGCAATACGAGGCAAAGTTGGCAAAGATTTTTGCTGAATGGACAACCAACGATAGGCTGAGAACATTGTTACTCACGTCTTGGCCAACGTTAGAAGATATGTATCCAAGCAATTGGGAAGACATAGATCCACCAGTGTTTAAGGCCAACGGTAGCATTAACTGGGGGCGTATTGTCGAAGAGGATCACGGGTGGAATATTCACGAGACGGTTGGTGGCATCGGAGATGTCCATAAAATCTGGGGACACGTGGATGAGAAGACCAATGATGGATTGCGGTGTGCCATTTGCCAAAGTCTGTGGGGCCGAGAAGGGTGCTTCACGCTTGGATCATGTGGTCATTTGTACCACCCTCAATGTCTAATCGAGGATATGATACTGAAGCGTACATGCACTATTTGCAAGACGCCTTATCATGCCCGCTTGTATCTTCAATTTGGCCTTCGGGATTTCTTGCCTAGCCATTGGGTGTATCGCCAAGAAGACTTCCCAGATTTTGACATTGGCGTTGATGTCGGACAACCTGTCGAGTGGAATTGGAGATACAACGTCTCATCCGCACAACTTATTGCTGCGAATGAGGAAGCTGGCACATTAAATGATCCAGAGAATTTAATGAAGGCGGCAGAGGGCATGTATCCAAATCAACCACCGGATTTTGGCTTGAAGATGTTTTTCTACAACGTAGTGGGGTGGCATTACGATCGAGAGAGAATGACGTTATTGCCGGGAATGGGAAACGGACCGCATTACAACTCATCGGGAGAGTTGGTACTCACCACCGCATAATTCAATCGATTATATCAGCGTTTGGATGGTATTCAAGAAGCTCGAAGTGCAGAAGAGGACCTACTTGCAGAAAGAACATACCATCAAGCACGACTGAGGGCCGCGGCACTAGACGTTATATTAAACGATATTTCCCCAGAAGTCAAGGCTTGGCTAGAACGTGAGAGAAACCTACAGAGACGGGGAATGGAAGTGCCTCAGGCTTCTCATGGAAACCAAACGCACGATATTGATGCATCCTCGTCGCAACCAAGATAAATAATGCGGCATGCCTTGAGATGGTGCGTATGTGAATCTCAATGCGGATAGCGAACAATAGAGCGCCTGTAGTATCAACATCGATTAAATATTTAGGAAAAACGTTAGATGATATTTTCTGTTTTTTTTTGTGTACAACGTTGCAATGAATATATCTACCTGTCATATTCTGTGAAAAATCATGTGTCCTTTGGTGTGTAGAAGGTATTGATCCAAAGGCTTCTTTTGGTGCATTAATCTCATCGGTGCATTAATTTGTATTGCAAAGAAATGTATGTCATGTGCATAACTAGAACTCCGTTCATTAGATTCAACATAGAAAAAGTACTTTTGTATATTCTGAATAAACCCGTCCTTCTCTTCTTCTTTATTTGTGTTTTTTGTTTAAAAGAGCATAATATTTAATTCCCCTCACTCTCCCTCTCCCTCTCCCTCGTCATTGGAATTCATTGTCCATGTCACCGGGATTCCATGTCCTTGTCATTGGAACAAGAATTGAGGATGGGTGGAAAAGAGAGTTTTTTGGGATTCCTTGCTAGATAATGTGTGGCAATGTGCAAATTTATCTGTCTAGGAATAAAATGCAATTTTCCACTAAAGACAATTAGTTTGTAACGATGTGAAAAAAAAAATATTACTAATTTTGACCTTAGGATCTCAATTAAGACTTATTAAGCAACATACTCTCAAAATTTCACAAACTTGGACCGCACGAATTGAAAGATTATAGTGTTTGAAGTCAAGCAAATGGTTCATTTTCTTCCCTACGTTCAGTGGATCAGCGCGGATGACTTCACTTGGTGTTAACTTTTTGCACTATTCAAGGTCTAAATCCATTACCATCATGTTAAGCATGATATTAGTTCCTTATTCACCAATTTTTAGAGGTGGAGGAGTGTAGCATATCAGAAACAATTGTGCAAGGATTGAGGTTCAAAATTTGCCAATTCATGCTTAATTTTTTTTGTGAAGTAAATATGTTGTAAATTGATAATCCAAATGTTAAATAGGAAGGCTTACACCACATGTTGTTGTGGAAAAAATAAAAATTTGAAAATGAAAAGATCTCTAAGATTTATGTAGAAAAGTAGATCCTTGATCAAACATCATTAGAAATATTATGGCATCAAGAAACACTAAACCATAACACACTCAACGCCCAACTCTCCCAAAAACTCTTACAAAAACTCCTCTCAAGAAAATTTTCGAACTAAAACAAATTACTTTACCAAATGGCACACACATCATGAATAATGAGGACTTCAAAACCTTCCACTTCACCCCATCCAAACTAATCAAAAGTGCCTTACATATTGCCAAAAAATCTTTTTTGTCATCCAACATGCCCCACCACATGCACTACTCCTTGCAACATACACCCACACTCCTACATACCCCAAGACCCATTCGTCACCACCAACAATAACATCCTCCCAAGAACTACCCTACCACCAATCCATCCCCCCAACCCATCACACCCATACCACCCCCGCCCCCAATATACATCTCCAAAAATCCCAACATATATCCTATTAATAACATCATACACCATGAACATATAAAACATATAGATACCAATAATATACAAAATACCTATACAACATACCTTTGTCTAATCGCTATGGAACCAATATAACTTGAAATTACAAACTCATATAGGCATCGAACCAACAACTCAACCATTTGAAATCAAACTAATTTGGCTATACCAAAGATATAAATATCGTATTCCAAAAAATAATCCCCGCAAAAATGCACAATACACAATACCCACACTCATTCTAGACTTCCTAATATCATCCTTCAACATGGAACAATCAAACTTCTCTTCCCCCGTCACATGTTCCACCAAATTAAAAAAGTTTTATTCACCATTTGAAAGAGATAAAATATTTGGGTCCTTGGATAAGGCCTTTGACCACAAATGGGCCAGTAAAGGTATAGCTCACCCTCACAATGAGGAGGAAACTCAACAAGCACTACATTGGGCCGACCTTGCAGCCAAAAACGACCTACACCACACATTTACACTCATTATCACACCGGACAAAAATTGGTACCAAAACTTTAATTAAAATTCAAGCCCATTTCCAGGCTCCCATATCATTGCATTATTTGAAGCAGACTCAATTTTATACCAAGAACCCACTATTCCACCCGAGCTAAAAAAGCCACAAATTGAACCATCTACATTACAAATAATATGTGCCTACCACCAAAATAAAACCATTGGCACCCCAGAACAACTTGCCGAACGCACCGCCATAGAAACAACCCTAATCATACGCCGCCTATACAAAAAAATAACCCCACCATCAAGTATACAAACCTCAGTAAACCTCAACAAAAAATGGGCAAAAGTAAACTACATCAACAGTACATTAGATTACCTTGTAACACCTCCACCCCTTCCAAACTACCAAACCTTAACCTCACCAAAATTTGACCCGGCACACAATTATTATACCGATGGCTCCTTCAAACCACCTGAACAAGTTAGCCCGAGAAACTGGCGCAAAGAAAAAGCTGGCTATGGCATATACAATTCTATTAAAGAAATTAAATTAGCCAAAAGACTTCGTGGACTACAAAACATTCTTAGAGCATAACTTATGGCCATACACAAAGCACTACAAATCATCACAATAAAATACAACAATGAACCTGCACACATATTTACTGATTGTGTCAATGCTCTGTATTTACTAAAGATCCAAATAACACACCCTACCCTCCACAATAGCCACCCCGACCAAACTATACTAATGTCAATGGTCCAAATGTTACAGAACCAAACCAACTAACAACCCTTCACAAAGTTAGAGCCCATGCCAATATTGATGGAAACGAAAAAGCAGACAAACTAGCAAAAGAAGGCCGCAAAAAATTGCATAAATATGCCAAAGACCCATATGAACATGCCCATGCTACCCCATACTACTTCCAAAAAGAAGACTGGCCTTCTAAAGAAGATACCCCCGATAAAGGCCCGATTAGATTCTTGAGCAAATATCTCAAGAAACAAGAACTCTATAACAACTTTGACACAATCACAAAAAATTCCCTAATATAGAAAAATGAATTGGCAATATAATTGCAAGACAATGAACTCTCTACGAATTTCTGGAAGAATCCCATCATCACAGACTCACAAATAACATGCCTCATCAAATTCCGTACCGGTCGAAACATGGGAAACACCCGAAAACAACTCTTCTTTGGAATAGAAAAATTTCCATCTATAACATGCCCCATATTCACTTCCACAGACCCCAACACATGGCTACATGTTTTATGTAAATGTCTAAACCACCACATACACTCCCTAATTGTCAAAAGAAATAACAAAGCCGTATGGGAAATCCGTAAGTAAATCACCTCCCATAATAAGTCGAGATGCTTTATCCTCATGAATGCCGCATGGGGGGGTGACTTAGAAAATTTTAGCCTGTAACGTGTGGCCAAAGATATGGTATTTTTTATTTAGTGCCGGTAAATTTTTGAAAATTATTTGAGGTAATGTATTATTGTGAAAATAGGAGATTAAGGATTATAATAAATATATGGTCCTAGATAAGATGGTAACTTTTTCTTTTTTAGATATAATGTACAGTCGAGTATAAGCATCCTAGGTTGGAGATAGGAGTATACTCTGTACTCCCGCCTTTGGACGTGCCTGACATTGGATGAAAACGTGTGGTTCACGTTTCACGATGGATGAATTCCTTTCGGCCTTCTCTCCCGTTGGGAAAGATGGGTTTAGGGCTTGTACATTGTCGCTAGGGTTGTTCGGGTGGAAGGGTTTGCGCCGCTGTGGGTTTCTTGGGAGTTCGAGCGCCGGAGTTTATTCCGCTTCATTCTGCTGTGGTTTAGGGTTCTCAAGCAAGAGTTTGGTGGCATCCGTTGAGGCTATGGCTGATCGGTTAAAAATTTGGACCTTAGAAGATGAATCTGCAGGGCCAGAAGTGTTCAATAAGGTGAAGGCTTTGGGGGAGGAGACGCTTGCGTTGTTGAGGGTTACGCTTGAGTCAGAAGAGGTCCTTGACTGGCCCTTCGATTTTTGGGATGTTGAAGATGGGCGACGGATTCGGAGGAAGGTGGAGCGCCTAAACGAGGTTGCGGAAGATGTTTACGTGATTCCCACGGTGGAGCATGATTCGCGGTCAGGGAAGCATCGCCGTCTGGAGGACGGATCCCACGTTGGAGGTGAGGAGGCCCCCAGTCCATCGCCAGATGATGGGTTTGTGGGGTTTTCAGAGTCTGTTGTTCCTGAAACTGGTGATCCCGAAGGGTCCTCTAGGATTAGTAGTGTTAGTGCGGATTGTGATGAAATTGAGGAGGGTGGGGACCCGCTGAAGTCCACATTGGTGCCGAAAGAGATTATGGATATGTATTTAGCCCAAGTTGATAAACTGAAACGAGATTTGAGAGATTCTGATCTTCATGATCACAAGTGGGAGCTCCGATCGTGGAACCAGGACGGAGTGGGAATCGTCATCTTGTTCTGTAAGGAGTGCAGGAAAGAAATTGGAGGACAAAGCGGGAACCATAGTAAGACTACAATCCAAAATTTGTTCTCCAATTTCAAAAGCAGCCACCTGCAGAGCGTCCAACATGTGAAGAGTTGGTGCAGGAAGCATAACCTAAACTATCTCGACCACCCTCAATCTGAGGCGTCGAAGGGTAAAACCCTTGTGTTGACTGTGGACGACCACAAAAAGCTGATGAGGGAGGGAGTCGAGATTATGGAGGCCGTGAATGCGGACTTGGGAGAGGGCATCAAGCATTTCCATACTTTGGGTGATTTGGAGCAACCGAAGCCCAAGAGTTTCTGGTTTAAGGTAAAGTGTTCTTACTGCCGGGATGGATTGATGCAACTTTGCCCACCGAAAAAGAATTTAGAGTCTACTTTGAACAATCATATGGGTAGCACGAAGCACATGCAAGCCGTGGAGAAGTCCAAGGAGGCCGACCGGAGGGGAAGTGCGCTACTTTCGGGAAGAAGAGGAAGGCCGCGGACAACATCTTCAATTAGTGTGCACTCAAATCAACCGGATCTTCATACGTTCTACAAAGGTGGACCTCACGAGCTGAACAAAGGTGAGGGTTCAGGTTTTGATAGTCATGCATTGTTGTCTCTAATGTGTTGGGGTTTTCGGGGGCCGAAGGTTATGTATGGGGATGTGTCGTATGTTGTTCTTCCTTTGCTAGATGATTGTCATATAGGAGCACTTTGGTATCCAGAACCACATGCTACAACGTCATTCCTTGTTGATGGGGTTGAGGTCTTAGTGAGAGGCACCTTTTGCCATAGGGACTGCCATAGACTATCCGGGTCTACTAGTGGGTTTCTAAATTTTACATGTTCCATGTGTGAACAAATCCCTCGGCAAGATGACTTTAGAAAGAGAGTGGTTAGAGAGGAGAAATGTGATCAGAAAAGGGGGTTCAGGTCCACTACTGGGGGTATGCGTGTAGGATACCTCTCCGTTAGTGAACTCGCTCGTCACAGCAAGGATGTGGCAAAGAAGTATAGATTGGAAAAACTTCAGCATTGCGGGGCTAGAGCGAGGATTACACAACTGAAAGTCAAACGGCCTACACTCTGTGAGATGGCCAAGTGTGCCTTTGCTGATGGAAATGTAGTGAAGTTGTGCCAGAACATTGTGAATGCACACCGTACAGGGGCCTTTGGTGGCAAACCCGCTCTATGGGATTTCCTCCAAGATGTAGCCCAAAATATTAATCGAGATAGTCGAGGTAACCGTTACACCGTTAATACTAAGTGTTTTGCTCAAGCTATGAAAGTCTATGGAGGCAGACGTATGTGTGACTTGTTTGCACTAAACTTTGTTGGTCCAAACTATAGTACCATCAAGAGGGATCTTAAAAAGGGAGTGCAATTCCTACCGGGTGAACACTCTGAGATTTTTGCTATTGTAGCTAGTGTTTACAGAGATGCTAAGATCGCGCACAATATTCAGGGTCCAATGCCAGTCATTCTCGTAGAGGATGAGACTAAGGTTAAGGGTAGGGTTTCGTGGGAGTCTAAATGGAATACATTGGCAGGCTTCTGTGGGCATAAAACAGATCACGTCTGCATTACCTCTTTCAAGCCCGAGATAGGTTCTGGAGTAGACGGGTACAACAATATCGTGGATTCCTTCCGGTCCAATCAGGTTGGTAGTTTTGCCAAAGTCATAGTCGTGAATCCACTTCACGAAAAGTTGCCTCGCCTGATGTTGGTTGTTTCTTGCACATGCAATTGCTTCGACGCCTCATGGGTGAGGCGACAGTGGGAAGCAATAGATTCTTTGTGGTTCAAAGAATGTCACTCCTCTGTAGGGCCAATAGTTGGGCATGCTAGTGACGGCGACAGCCGAAGGAGGCAATTGATGCTCCATGACTATCGTACTAGAGAGGGGTCTCGTTTGGATGTGGGATGGGATGGATGGTTGCTCAGTGCTTCCATGAATAGCGAGGGAGATGCATTTGGTCTACACGGCCAGGATTATATCCATAATGGGAAAAAATTGATTAAGCCATTGTTGTCTTCAGTCTGTTGTATGCAACTCGGTGGAGATGTGTGTTTGCTCCAACATGTCGGTCATGTATACAACCGCTTCACGGCTGATGAACATGGATTAAGACAGGAAGACATTGACCGAAGAGATAGGCAGAATTGGGGATCAGCACAGAGGTTGTGCTCCGAAAAGGTTAGACTATGTCTCAAACGTATCCGGGAAGGTGATGATGTACATAGAGAGCGGATGTTGGGTACTGAATATTATTTGCAAATATGTGCAGATTATATTGATATCTTTTGCTCCCCAAGGCATTCTTTGAGGTCTAGGATAGTTCTGGCTGCAAAGGTGTCTTTCTTTTTTTGCCTGTGGAGGTTGTGGTTGAAACATGGATACCACGCTGTGCAGGGTAATTCAATGAAGATCGTTGAGGCCCGTCATTTTGTCAGTCAACAATGCTTCATTGACATTCAGTTGTCTTGTCACTTTGATGTGCTCCTTATATGCCACTTTCGCGATAGGTATGCCCATCTCCCAGTCCCCTTGCATCTCACTGGGTCAGACTCATGTGAATTTTTTTTCCCTAAGATTGGAGGCATGAATGGGAATGAGAGAGCCTATGATTTTCATGAGCTGCTGAATTCAACAAACACCCTTAATCACCTGTCTGTTGTAGAATATGCTGGTAATGGATTGAAGTTTAATAAACAACACAATAAGATGGAAAATATTTGGGCTAAAATACACCCATTTTGAGCTGACGAAACATTGTGTGACCTTGGGGACTACTTGGAGATTCCAACAAATGCTGAGGTGGTGTTGGCTCTGAAGGAGGGTCTGACAGAGGCCCAACGACTTCTACGGCACTTGAACATGGCGCCTTCCGTACATGCTAGAGCAAACCTTAAAGTTTGGTTCAACAAGCCGTGGGAGCTAGAAACAACAGATGAGAAATTCATGAAATTCAAATCCACCTCCAAACCTGTATTTGGAGAAGATGGTGATTCTGAGGTTATCAGGCATACCTTGCAACAAGCAACGTCTCTTGAGGAAGAAGGGGATACGGTGGTTCCTAACCAGGTGCACTTGGAGTCAGAATTATTTGACGATGGACAAGATATTGGGATGGTCGCTGAGGGTGAGGTGCGAGATGCTATCGCAGATATGTTAAACATCCATGAGGAGCAAGTGACAGCCGTGGCAGCCCCCTCTAGCATCAAACTAGTTGTAGAATTTGGTGGCCACTTCATTTACAAGTCTACATTGGTATCCCAATTGAATGGAAACCCGTTTCTTTCAAAAGACAGACTTACCAGGGTCAAACATTCCATGTACTTCAACAATCATGACGACTATCTTAGTGTTGTTGCATCTTCAAGTACTTGCCTTCTAGGTATTGGATCAGATTGCGGGGTTTACTTTGTCCAGAATAGTACAACTACAGTCTCGTCTACTGTGAAGTCAACATTGAAGAGGAAGAAGGGGCGCCAACCAAAATCATCAAAGGTTGGAAGGCCTACTAACATCCTCCAAGGAGTTGAGGATGGATCTTGGTGGATAGGACGAGTTCAATCTATGAGGAGACTTCACGGGAAGCAGTGGGGCCTCCTTCGACAACCGGTGGACCTCATAAACCTCAAAGAAACATCAGGAAAGCAAAATTCTAACACATGCAACCTTCAAGTTATGCTACAGTACTTTAGGAAATTCCCGGGTCATTTGAAATTCAAATATGATCATACAGACACGAGGTGGATTGATGTAGATACCATAATATCCACTGTCACTTTAGAGTATAACTCCGCAACTGATGTATACACCTTAGATTCTAATGATGCTGATGCACTCAATGAATTTGTGAGTTCAAAGAATTAAAATGTTTATGGTTTAGGGTTAAGAATTTATGTCTTTGTATGCAAAGTGGGTTCCTCTTTTAATTTAGTGGGTAAAGGCTGAACTGTGGTTTGATCACATTCTGTAGTTTTCTCAGCCTTTAGTGTAGTGTGGGGGGTTTAGGCTTATTCAATGTAATTCATCATTTTCTTTAGTGGCGATGTGCGAGCTTCTTGTCCCGTCCCTGGATCCGTTGGCTGATTTGGGGCTGCACTTTACGTCTAGGTATGTCTTCTATTCCCTAACCCTTCTTCTGTACAACCAGCCCTCCATTCTTCTTGTTGCATTCCTCGTGCCCTCTCCTCCATCTTCATTATCTCTCCCTTCCTTTCATTCTGTCCGTGGTGTGTAAAACCGCCATCTCACCGCTCTCTTGTTAGGGTTTTGGGATTTTCCGGCAAGCGCAGTATCAGATGGCGTTGCTCCAGGATGTTGACCAGCCGGACGCGACTACAGTGGATGCATTGCGCACCAAGCCAAAGTTGGAGCCGCAAACCCCAGCCGCGTTGCACAAGGAGTTCGACTTAGTTTGGGAGTGGCGTGCACCTTGGGTTTCTCGTGATCGTTATGTTGTCGAGAGGTTTGACCACGCATTGGAGGTGTTCACAGTCACGTAGGCGCTGCTAAAGCCAATTCCAAATCGCCTGCGCCTTCTGCCATTGTGTGAGCTGTCAGCACCGGAGCTTTCCTGCCTGCGTGACCAACTTGCGCGAGCTTGGTTGTTGAAGGCGTCTATCCCCGAGGGAAGAGATTGGCGTGAGTTCGAGCTGCTTTGGGTTGCACCCTTGCACCGCAAGTGAGTTGTTGTTCGGTAGCATTGTGGATAGTTTTTGTATGCTCCTAAACCTGCTGCACTAGGCCTAGTCTTTTTTTTTTGGTTCCTTACTAGGCCTTGTCTTAGTTTCTGGTTCCTTGCTGTGAAACAAAGGCTTTTTTAAAACAAGTACAGAGCCCTTATCTATATTTTGTATTCCCCAGAGCGCAGGTTTCTGAACACATCGGAACCGTAAACTATGGTTCATCATAGCTTGTTTTGTAGATATTGTGTTCTAAAACACATCCTAAAAATATACTTTGTCTCATCTGGGATCTTGTCTCATGGCTGTAAATGTGCTCGTCCATGCTTGTGGGGTGCGAATGTTGTTCAGTTTGGTCTTATTAACATGTTCTTCTGTTGTGAAGCTCTTGCAATGGTGAGACCTTGAGATTATCGATGATGATGGTTTAAGATCGTTTTGTTGTTGTAACCCTGAACATTGTGCCTCGTACTTTGCTATGTATGGTATACTAACTTTGTGCTGCAGCCCTCTTTATATGTGTCCATTTAGTTGTGCGTCCTCACCTCCTCATAACCTACTGTGCCACAAATCCTTAGTCCAAAGACCATGTGTGAGACTCCGTTTCCACATGATGCCGGAAGTTAACTTTAAATCCGGTTAAAACAAAAAAATTAGTTAAGTAGTTATGATAGTTTCCACTAGGATTCATCCTATAGTCGTCAGAAAAGAATCATGACAGATGGATCATGTTGCGAACCCTAATTAAGCCAAAATCTGTTAAATAGGAGCCGGAGCAGTTACCGGATTTCCGGGGCGGACAGTTATTCGGAACCGTCTGCCGGAACTGTCGCCATCAACTGTCATCATGACTCTGTACTAACTGCCGGACTACTTAAGTATGGGATTCGGGGGGGAGAACTTTTTCTTCTCCATTCCTTCGTCGCGTGCAGGGTTTTCGTCTTCAGGCTTTCTTCTTCTCCCTCTTTCACTTCCTCGCTCCCGGTTTCTAATTTCTGGCCGTTAGGGTTTGAAGCTTAGACGGTTAGAACGGACGTGCGTCCGTTAGGGAGTGCTTTTGTGAGGACGGTGCGTGCAGGGACTACCTTGAGAGACGGTGAGGATTTAGGAGGCCCTCATGAAGTCTGTACCGATGGCTAAGAAGAAGAGGACGGATAGAGACGGACGCGGCAAAAGAGACGAAGAGCCGGCTGTGGGACTTCCCCCTTTGGCCCGAGTCCTTCCGGACATCCCCGAAGACCTGGACGAATTTAACCTCCTGAAGTCAAGCCTGAAGACTATGGGGTGCGAGGGTTTGCTCGAAGTCCCCTGGGGTATGCGGGAGGAGATCTACGTCCAGGAGCTTATCGGCGCTCCGGACAAGAAGTACCAGGGGTTACTGAGAGCCCATCCGGAAAACTGGGGAGTTCCGGAATGGTCCCAGGCGTACGACTTCCGGGGCGGACGCACCAAAGTGGTGGAACGACGAGACGAATTCCTGGTAGACGAATTTGCGAGTCCGGCTGACCCAAAGGACGGCTACAACATGCAGGACCTTCGGCATCTGGACGCCCAGCTCGTGCTAGGGTTTTTAAACCCTATTTTCCATCCGGAAAAGCCGAAGCGGGTGGTGGCGAAGTGGGCCTGCACCTTCCTCGGGGCACTCTGGAAGAAGATAGTAGTGGATTGGGGAACGCTTATGACGGACATGATCAACCGTCTAGTAGCCAACCTCCAGAGGGTGAAGAAGACGGCAACACCCTTGGCCTCCTATGTGGTGCACCTCTATGCGCACCACCAGCAACTCACTGGGGCGGAAGTCCGGAAGTACGATATCGTCCTCAACTTCCAGAAGTACGGAGGGGACGAGTCTGAAGAGGAAGAATCTGGAGAGGGGGAGCCAGCGCCGGAAGCAGCCACCACCAGCACTCCGGAGGGCCGGAAGGCCCCAAAGAGACCTCGGGAAAAGGAACGTGCGACGGAGAGTCCGGGCATCTGTAGCTCCTCTGCATCATCCTGAGAAGACGAGTCTGGACCCTCAGAAGGGACCAGCCGGAAGAGGAGAAAGGTGGACCGGGACGACTCCAAGGGTCAGCTCAAGCTGATGGATGAGCTCACCCGCGACATTGGCTGGAGGGTTGGGCTCCTCAAGGAGACCAACTACATCATCACCAGCAGCGTGGAACAAATCTTCCGGAGTCTGGGCGTCGAACGGCTGGAGGACGCCATTAATCGGGTGGAGGAACTCCGGAGCCGGGAGGTGGGCACGAAGGCGGTGCACACTCAGATCGCTTCTCTATACAAGGCAAGTAACGATATGGAGAGGAAGATGAAGCAGTACCTAGCGGAGGCGGCTGTGGCGGTGACGGCCCGGAAACTGGCCGAGGAGAAGGCCAACGCTTCCGCAACGGCTTTACTGGAAGTCCGGGCCTTCTTGGACATACCGGTCGACGTGGTCAACCGAAGCCAGCTCTTCACTGAGCTGGTGGAGAAGAAGGAGAAGGTCACCCGGGCCAACATCATCCGGTTCCTCCTTGACCAGGCTGACAAAATGGGAAGGACCTGGGAGTAGATGAAGGTGCTAGTCGACAACATTGTCGTCGAATTTCCGGAAGAACCTGCAGCACCTGGACCGGAAGGCACGCCGACCACAACTCGAACAACCGCCACTCCGGAACCACCAACCAAGACCACCCCAGCGCCGGGAACCTCCGCGAATCCGGAGTCCCTAGATACTCCGCCACGGACACCGACGGAGGGGATTGTGCCCCCTAACCCGAGTACCAGCGAGATCCTGAAGACGCTTCCGGATCTGCTGTCGCCACCCACTATGCGGCTTCCAGATCCCCCGACAGAGGGCGGCCTTCCAGCTCCTCCAAGGTCAGTGTCACAAAGGTTAGCATCCGGAGCCAGGAGCCCGTCCGGAAGCTACAGGGACTTGGTCCAAGAGATCGGGTCAGTTTCCGCGGCAGGCACCCCAGCACCTCCGCTTCCGGAAGGATCTCCGGCCCAGCCCCCTCTACCACCGGACGCCAAGACTCCAGTGGTGGCTGTTCCCTCACCAACCGGCCCGGCCAACAGGAAGACCAACCTTTCGCCGGCGGCTTCAAAGAAGGCAAAGGGTAAGGCGCGCGTTCCGGTGGAGAGTTCCCCCTCCCGCCGGAGTGGGAGAAATCAGGGTCCCGGTGCTCCTACTTAGGGTTAAAATAGGTTTTTAGTTTCTTTTTGTTTACCTCTTTTTCTCAGGGTTAGAGTCCGGATCAGCAACGACTAACGATGGGGCCCCAAGTGCACCCGGCTGCTACCGGAATCAATAGCCAGATTTTGTTAGAGAAGGAAGTCCGGAGTCCAGGAACTGTTCCGAGATTTTAGGATCTGAGATCCGATCTGGGACTTTTCCGGATTTCTCGGATCTTTTAGATAAGATCTAGCGGATTTTCCGTAGTCATAGGTAGAAGGAAATCTGAATTTAGGGAATTCAGAGAGTATATAGTAGGAGGTTTTGGGAAAAACCTTCATCTTGTTCATTTCACTCGGAAATATACGTTACCATTTTCTTCACCAGATTTGCTACCTCGTGTTTGTATGGGACGTATGAATCCTGTGAGTGACGGATCCTTTCTAGAGGGTGCGGTTGTGTGAGGAATTTTTCCGGACTAGAGTACCTCACTTGTTTTGCCGGAGGGGGAAGTTATCGAGGTTAGTATCAGGAGATCGCCCGGGAGAGCTGGAGAGAACTATTGCAGAGGTGTTCCTGGTAGTTCCCAAGGTCCGGAAGTAGCCAGGAGGGGAAGAGATGAACTGCAGAGGTGTTCCTGGTAATCTCTAGTTTGCGCGGGAAACCGTGCTAAACTGATCTCCGGTCAATACCGGAGTTCTCCCCTAAGAGAGGAAGAAAAAGCTTGATACCAGTACCTAGATAAAGTAACCATAGCGAACCGTGAGTCTCTGATCCGGAAATTTACAGTCATACCCCCCGGAATGCCGTTGTAGCCGGTTAGTCTCTGTGTGACCGCATCCGGAAGGCCTTCCGGATGTCGTGAGAGTCGAAGTCCAGCAACAACAATCGAATTACCAGTTAGCATAGTAGGAAGAGTGTTGTTTGGTCACTCTAAGAATCCGGACAGTGGGTACCTAGCCACTTTAAGTCACAGGGTAGTGGGAAACCCAGCCACTTACACAAAACCGGGTCAGTGGACTTCGGCCACTCGCTTAAAAACTCCAGGAGACTCTCTGAGGAGGAACAGAGACTAATCAAACCACCCTCTTGATTTCCGGAAACTCTTCTCCGGAAACCATTGTATAGCATCCGGATCCGGACGGATCCGGAACTAACATAAGTGATAAAGAACTATAGCTAACTCGTTATTGGATTACTTGGGTAAGGTTAGTAATCTGGAGTATTGGAAGAAGACATTTAGGTCTCTGTGGGAACGAAACTGGAGCGGTTACTCTGGGAAGCTCTTAGTGACGATTAGGAGCATTCCGGAGGAATACTGTCTCTACGAACTGCAACACCATGCTAATTTTCTAATTTTTAATTTTTAATTTTTAATTTTTACACAATCAACCTATTTTTTAGGTCGCAGCAGAGGACTATGACCGTAACCTTGGCATATTACTCTAGGGCACGACAACCCATGTAAACCCGAGATTTCATCTCCAGGAATTACAATCCGCGGGTTCCCGTTAAGGACAAGTGAGGTATGATCGAAGGCTATGCCGCCACGGGGAGTTTCTAATTTGCTTTGTTATAATGAAGTTATGGTACTAAAAAAATGCAAACTTCCTATAATTTGAACTAAATGTATGGTATAAAAAAATATAACAATTTAGAAAATTAGGTAATGAAATGGTCAGTTTAATTAGGTCCCTCCACCAAAATACCACCTAGAAAAATACCCCTCGGTCACACATGATATACAAACCACCTTTAGAGTCACCCCCTCGTGCTTGTATGTGTGGAGAGTTGTGTACTTTGTTATGCATTGTGTATGTTAGATTTTGAGGTGTTTGGTGTGTGTGTTTGTACACAACTTGAGTAAGTTTGTTTGTGGTGTGTTTTGTTGTATGTTTTGTGTAGTTGGGGGACTTGTTGATATCTCTTTTGGTTAGAATGTTATTGGTAACAAAGAGTTTTAGGGGGTATGTATTTGTATGAATCTTGTTGTATGTGTTGGTATTTGATTTTTTGTTGGAGTATGTATTTGTGTTGTATGAGATTGTTGTATGTATGTACACATGAAATTTTTGTGTTTTGTATATGTATTGAGTAGAATGTCTAATACAATTGTATACCATGTATGTATTGGTATTTCTATGTGCGTACGTAATGCAAGTGATATGATAGTAGACTTTACTATATTGTAGTCTATAGTAGAGGTAGAAGTAGAGATAGAGTAGAGTAGGGGTAGGATAGAAATAGAGTAAAGGTAGAAGTAGTATAGTAGAAGTAGTGTAGTAGTAGTCTATATTGTATTGTATTCTATAGTAGAGTAGAATTGTGAGGTGGGATCTATCTTTTATTGCCTTGAAGTCTTTAGATTCTACGGATTTGGCTGTAGGTTTTCTATTCTTGGTTTCTTCATGCTACTATTGACTGCCTTCAATGTGGAGAGGACGATGGTCAACTTGTCTTCAAGGCTTAACAAATTTTCCGTCAATTCTTCATGCCACTGGTCATCATAGTCTCTAGTTTCTTGGTGTAGTTTCTTGTTGCTTTCTTCCACCGCTTTTTCCACAATGTCTACAATATCCTCCTTGGAGATGTTAGTGGAGGATCCTTCTTGCAGTTTGAAGGTTTCCTCCGTATTGAAAATTGCGATGTTAATATCCACAAAGCTAAAGGACTTAATAAATTCTTTGGATGGGGATTCAGCTCCATTCAAGCTTCGGCGATGTGGGACAAACTCTACATAGTTTCCCCCCATCATAAGAGTTTTGCCCACAAATTGTTTATAAACAATTGGGTTGGAGCAGTGCACATTTGCACTTCCATTGTGATGGTTGTTATCTTCTTTGTGAAACCAAATGGTGTTCACATTGGTAGCCCCCATAATCTTGTGAATCTCACCGCTAACATCCAAGGTGCTTATGCGGAGGGGAAGTGGGGAGAGAGTCAATGTCAATGCATCTTTTTTGCCTTAGCCTCGTGTGTGTTGCTCTTGGCCGGTTTGTTGTGCTTGACTTGTATATTCTCCTCTTGCGTGGTGACTTGGAGGAGTTGGATTTTAGCCGCCTGTTGTGGTGTGTGAGCCCCAAAACCGGCGCACGATGTCATTTGGGCATTAAGATTAACTAGTTAGCATTAGGAAGTGGTAGTTGGGGTGAGATGGTTAGACTAAAACACCTATTGTGGTTAAAGGGCTCGAAAAGGCCTTTTACTTGCCATTTCCTAATGTAGAAGGAGGTCATCATCTCCAATTGGAGATTTAATTTTGTTAAAAACCAAAAAATTAAAAGAGAAAAAAAAGAAAGGGGAGACACCTCAAACCACATGTGTTTTCAACACAATGGGAGGAAGCCTTGGAAAAAACAAACCAAAAAACCAAAGAGGTAAGTAGACAAATAAGTAATTAAATAAACAAACTAAAAACAAAAGTAAACAAAACTCGGAGTGCAACCATGATGTGGCCACTCTGGTAGTTAATCTTTTAAAAACCATGCACGAAGTAGTGGCACATGGCCTTGGAAGAAATTAGAAAAGTTAGATGGTGACGAGGGGAGAAATTAGCACCAATTATTGGCGATCATGGGCTGCCCTTAATGGCATGCCGAAGCTGCCTTTAAAAAACTTTTTTATTTTTTGTTTTCTTCCTTCCCCCGAGCTGGCGAGGGGGAATTTTGGGTTTTCCCGGGGAATATTCCCCGGAATCTGCTGAAGAAACGTTGGACTTCCAGCGTGAGTTACGTGCGCGGCTGCCGTTGGAGCTAGAGGGCACTGGGTTGACTGCGAACAGGGAGTTTTTTTCGCTCTCTCTCGTTTTTTTTTGGGTCGTGGGGGTCTCGCGTTAGGAGAGGGAAGAGCGGAGGGCAGAGCTTCTTCGTGTGAATCTGGAATGTGACAGTGTCTGGGAGGATCTGAGGTGTGTGCACGTTGGGTTGCTGGCTGAGGGTTGTGACGCTAGATTGGCTCGGGGCAAAGAGGCTCTATGCACGGCAGTGGAAGCCGAAGTGAGTGGGCGCTACACGGTCGGGGAATGCGGTTGTGGTGGCGTCCGTGATTTTAATCACAAGGCTGGAATTGGAGAGTTCGGCGTGCATTGGCGGTGCGAGGGAGTACGCTGTAGGTAGGGGCAGTGACGAGCTGTCAGGAAGAGCGCGGGGTGAAGAGGCGGCCAGGAGCAGAGCGCGAGATTGTGTGTTCGTGGGTCCTTCTATTTTCTCGTGCGGTTTTGACTGCAGTAGGCAGGAGATCTGTGGATGCGGAGGTGACGTCGCTGGAAGCACGGCGGAGTAAGTGGCTGGTTCCTGGCGAGGGAGGTGCAACAGGTCTCGGTGAGAAGGGAGCTACGGCGCCGAGCGGCAGAAGTCTGTTCGTGGGGTTTTGAGCGCGAGTGTGGGGAGGGGCGGAGTGTGAAAAACATTGCTGCGCTCTGCGTTGTCGGGGTTCTTGGTGTGAAATTCTCGGATTCGTGTGGGTTGTGTGATGATCACCTTGCCGGAGGCTGTCGGTGCGGAGACGAGCAGCACGCGGAGGCAGCGGAAGGCACTGGAAGCTGCAGTTGCAAGCGGAAGGCGGCAGCGGAGTGCGAGACAGAGTGCAGCTTCAACTAGTCGGCAGTGAGGCTCCAACCGAGAGCAGGAAGGAGCTGCAGATCGACCGAGGAGCTCCTCAACCATCTGACAGGGAGTTCGATTCTCCCACCTTGTGCTGATTTTCTGTAGATTGAACCTGTGTGTAGATCCTTGCTGCAATTGTTGTTAGGGTTTCCGGTGTTGGAACTCCATGCGGAAGCGCTGCCAAAATTTGTGGAAATTTAGGTTGTATGACTCAAGCATGAATTTGCCAATCACGTGATACTTGATTACATTAGCCCTGGTTCTTGGATGATTGAATGAATTGTATGTGAATGTGCATGGGGAATTGGTAATTGAGTGTTTTGTGGGGTGAATCACTGTTGGTCGTCTTGTTGGGTGTTAATACAATTGTCGAATTGGAATTCTCAATTGCTCATCAAGTTGGTTATGTGGAACTAGTAACGGTAGGCTAAAAAAAAATCGGAATTTGGATAAAACCACTAAGAGTTATTGAGCTTTGAAGTTGGACAAGTTGTGTGCAAAGATTCGGTAATGTGAATTGAATTTATTGACTAAGGTTAGCGGCTGGGGTTAATTGAATGGAGTGAGCTCAACCAAGGGAAAAAGTAAAAGAAAAAAAATAAAAAATAAAAAAATAAAAAATAAAATAAAAAAAACATATAAATATATATATATATAAATAAATAAAAGAAAAATAAATTTTAAAAATAAAAAATAAAAAAAATAAAAGAAAAGTAAAAGAAAAGTGACAGAAGAGAAATGAAGCAAAGTGAAAGAAGGTAAAGGAAGGATATGGGCCACGAAGGTAATTAAGGTGCACCAAGCAAACTAATTGTCTAACCTAGTTGAGGCAAGTCACACTAATTCACATGATAGTAAACGCTTACAAAACTAAGGTCACGTTGTGAATGTGTATGCATGAGCCCTCTTGCAATGCTAAGCTTATGAAGTAGGACCTTGTGCTCACAATAAATTCCTCCACTAGGGGGGGTTTTATTTGGTTCACATGGTGTAGTGGCCATAATAAATGCATGTGAATCCTCCTTATACTTGTGCACTCCTGTAACCTCAAATTCTTGTCCTCGCTTGAAGTTGTTCAGTAATATGCCCTTGAAAAGGGCATGAGCCAATGTCCCTTTCAATGTATCATTTTTTATTTTCATCAATAGAATAGTGTTACGTGAAATGTTGTGGTATGTCTTGCATACCTTGCCAATAACGTCTTGTCCATCAATGTTGAGGATAAAATACCTCAAGCCCTTGAGTAGCATAATACCATCCATTTCGGGCTTGAGTAGATGTAGTTTAATGATGCTAGCCCATACACCCTTCTTACCTTCTTGTCTGAGACTTAGACAATAGATTGTTATCGGGTCTATCAAGTCCGTCCCAAGTGGTATGTTCATTTCTCTAACCTTATGGCTACCATGTCTTTCACCACATCGTGCATGAGGGGGGAGAAGGGGAGATCAAAATTGATAGCAATGTAGAAATCATGTGACATATCTATATAATTGTTGATGGTGATGTCAAACGGGAGTTGAATAATATTATAGTGTTGCCCCACCGTTCCTCTCTTTGACATTGGATAGCATTCCTATGGCACATTTGGAAAAGACATCTTTGCCTTGTTAGCCTCCTCCGCTTCATCTCCCTTAAAGCCTCTTGAAATCAAGCCTTCCACCAATTCCCCGCTATAACGCTCTTTATTGCCCTCCTCCATAGCAAGGGCTTCCATGGCTTGAAACTCGAGCCAAAACTTGAAGTTAGAAAGAATTGGAGTTGTGATAGAGGACATACCTTCTCCTTTGGTAGAGCATCTCATCTTTTTGTTATTGTTGTTATCCTCCCCAAAAGTTTTGGCCATAATTTCCTTTTGAGTTACCTCCTTCTCCATCGGGGTTTCTATGTCCATATTATCTCCAAGCTCAAGGTTCCTCCTAGCGCTCCCAACCATGATGGTGGTACTGTAACAAGAAGGTAGGTTAGAGTGACCTACTTGTTGGTCTTGTTACCGTGAATGATGCCTGACTGCTCCACGAGGTCTGCCGTTGGTCGTTGTAGTTTGGGGTGTGTGTAAATAAAGAGAGAGGGGACTCACCTGTGTATGTGATAGAGTTGGGGAATCAAGGTTGAGGCTTGACGGTTGAAGTGTGATGCGTAGGTCTTTCTCTTTGATGTTGCAGTGAGTCTGGCGCTCTTCCTTGGGCGGTTTCTTTCCTCTACGCCTCTCTCTTGTTTTCTTGTGCTTGGTTGTGTTTAATTTCTTGAGCGTGTTGTGTGACTTATTGACGTTGGTTGAGATTGCTTGTTGTTGCATTTTGAGTTGATTTTTTCTGCATCACTGTCGTAGTACGTGTTGGCAACTATTCACATCTTAACACAAAGATACCCTTAAGGTAATCGTTCCCACAGAGAATCACCGTGAACTACAGCGACTAACAACCAGCTTATATTTACACAATGTTACCTATATCACAATAGTTACATCCAAGGAAAGAAGGAAAAAGGATTAGATTACAACGCCTGAGCGTTATCTACATCCACCGCCCCGCTCTTCCTACAAGTGTTTTCCCTCGGATAGGAGCCTACTTCGCTCGAAGGTAGGGACCTTCGAGTAGGAGCCTCCTTCGCTCGGAGGTAGGGACCTTCGGGTAGGAGCCTACTTCGCATCGGAGGTAGGGACCTTCGAGTAGGAGCCTACTTCGCATCGGAGGTAGGGACCTTCGAGTAGGAGCCTCCTTCGCTCGGAGGTAGGGACCTTCGGGTAGGAGCCTACTTCGCATCGGAGGTAGGGACCTTCGAGTAGGAGCCTACTTCGCATCGGAGGTAGGGACCTTCGACTAGGAGCCTACTTCGCTCGGAGGTAGGGACCTTTGAGTAGGAGCATACTTCGACTTAGCCCCGGTTAATGGGGGGGTTATCTTTACAACTATGCACACTATAGACATTCGGAGTACACGAGTACCCGGATAAGGATTATATCACCCCGGACGTAGTCCGTGGACTCATAGAGATTTTAGCGTTGAACACAAGTAACAGCTATTCTACCTCCCATTCTCTCCTTCTAACTCTACTCACTCACTTGGATGGTTATGGTGTCACTGAGATCCCACCAAAGGGGTGTTAGACCCGTGTTTCCAAGGTTGGGAGCTGTAATGCGGAAATTTACCACTTTAAGAAAACACCCAGGCTTACACATTTACACACAAATATCATTAGGATTCGCTCTAGGGGATGATCATATGCCTAGTTTTAAGTAATATGACTCTAAATGGTTGGTTAAGTTGTCTTTTAATTGAATATTTAAGGTTTAAGTGTCATTTTAAAGGGGAGTAGGGTTGTTAGCATCACTCTTAGGGGGTATTATAAAGTTAAAACCCGAGGATCTCTCGTACCTAATGAAGGTACATTAGTCCTTTTAAGATTGTGCTTGTGTCCCAACTCCTAGACCTATGCCACGCTGGGCTAATAGAAGATTCCATTAAACTCAATGCATTGGTTCCTTAATTAAGTTCTTTTATAAATCAATTATTACCTCATGCAATAAACGCTCTTCTTTACACGTCCGTCCACTCGGCCCGTGCGGATACGTTCTTAAAACAAGTGTTAGTTTCACAAAACAAGCACACGTTACGAGTAATCTTAAGACATGCACTTCCCGCGCTCTATTCTTAAGAACTACCTCTTATTTCTTAAGGTCTTAAGACGACATTTACACTTATGCTCGTCTTCCTTAAGTTTTAACACTCAGCTGTAAGAAAACTGACTACCACTGGATTGTCCTATCTCTGTAGACTCTAAATACTTAAGGACGCTCCTTAAAGGTATCAATTCCTTAGGAAATCCTCTTCTTGAAGATTCACACTTTGTCTTAAGAATACTGATTGTATCTACGTCCGCTTAAGGAATGCTTAAAGACTTAAGATCTACATCACTTAAAACGTCCAATTCCTTAAGGCCGTAGCAATACATGCTAAACTCACACTTTTATAAAGATTTATCTAATACTTGCATTTTAGACTAAATCAACACTTCCTGTCTTAAGACTCCAACTTAAGATTTCACGTCCAATGGTTTAAATAACATTTCAATTCTCATGATGACTCTCCATCATTTCCATGCATACCTCTAATTACTATCACATCAACTTAAAGGTATTTATGCATGGTTCATTCAATCACATTGTACAATTCAATGATACATTAATTCCACATATTTAATTATGATTTAATTATAAAGTACAATATGTCACATAATCAATTAACAATGATTAGAGTATTGCTCTAATCTATTATATGAAGTTCAAATGTATTGCATTTATGCATAGTATTTGATTCACTATCAAGACTTATTATAATGCAATCACACATAATTACAATCACAATCCAACACAACACAAGTAATTAACAATACTTGGTTAATAAAAAAGAGTCTTACAACCATAAGATCTCTCATACTAGCTTCCATTCACAAGCTAGGGCTCACTCCATCTTTTCTCGAGGTAATGGCCAAGAATGCTAAAAATTCAAGCTAGTCATTCTACTCAACATCCAAGAGGTACACCTCTTGGAAAGAGGTTTTCCCTAGTATTAACCATTAAGATTAATTCCACTAAATCTTCACATCTCTTCATATCTATTCATGAAAAGGTATATCCTACCCAAAGGGTGTGAGTTCAACCCTTTTCCCATTATTTCCTATTTCTTGGATATGAATAGGTATTTTCCACTTAATTAACTACTTAGTGTAGATTTAATCATTATTTTTTTAATTCTTCATATATCTACAACCCTTTTTACACTTAATTTTCGGAAAAAAGCTAATTTTGTCATTTTGGCTCTACATAGCCCTCTTCTTAGCTTGGAGACGTCCTCGTCGACTTCAACGACCTTTGTCCTTGAACTTGATCTTTTGCACTCCATCTTCCTTTTTATCATTCTCTTGTAGTCTCCTTAAGCTCCATATAGCATTTCTTCTTACTTGTCTTTCCTCTCTTAGGATTGTTGATTTGATTCGCTTTCCATTGTTCTCCTCTTTAATAAGTATGTCTCATACATACGTGGCTTCAAATTTCTCCTTTAACTTAACTCTTTTAGTTAAGCCTTCCATTTTTAGACTTCCATAATTTTTAGCTATGAATTTTCCATTCTTTTGTGTTTTTTTCAAATTTCTCTCTTCAATTAAATTTTTCTTCTATATCTTCCTCTTCACTTGCAATCATTTAAAAAAAAATTATTTCCTTTTTACTTCATTCTTCATCCTTTATTTTATTATTATTATTATTTTATTTTATTTTTTTCTTTCAAATTTAGAAAATTAGCACTCATTAGTCCTTGCATCTCTTGGTTAGTAAATTAGTAGTGCATCTTCACAACTAATTACTAATCTTAGATTACTAATTTTCCTTTTACATTATCTATTTCTTCGAGCTTATGTGAGCTATCCTATCATACAATTTAAGTAGTGTGTGTATTACTTCACCACTAATCGTGTTAACATCTAACCTTTTACTTACTTTTTATTCTTTTCACATGGTCTCCCATTATTTTCCTTATTTTCTCTCTTATTTTTCTCCTTTGCATGACAATCTCTCTTTTTATTATCATATTCTTTCTTATTTTTTCCTTGCATGATATTCTCTCTTTAGAATTATCATGTTGTTTTTTTTTTTTCCTTGCATGATATTCTCTCTTTAGAATTATCATGTTCTTTCTTATTTTTTCCTTGCATCTATATGCCTATTTATTTTTATTTATTTATTATTATTATTATTATTAATTTTTTTCTCACAACTTTATTATTTATTATTCTCTAGACACGTTTATGAACTTGAACATGTAAGGTACTATCCTAGGCACCTAAGTCAAAAATATTATCTTTTTATCAAAGATATCGTCTCATGACTTAAGTTTAAAAGTTCTTGAATTAGTATCTAATTGTTCTTTTCCAACTTTTACTTAAATAGCTTATCTGGTTTTAAGACCTAATTCTCTCTTAAATATTTTTTCTTTAAAGCACTCGGATAGGCTTCTTATGACTTAACTTCTGGCATAACCGGCATTGGTCTTAAGTACCTCTAGGTTTATTTAAGTTTCTCTGTCTTAAGCAATTTCATCTCAGGGTCTAACCTTTTTGTTCTTTCTTAAGGCATAATCTGTCACTGTGTTTTAAGAACTCTTGCCATCACTCCTCAGGAATTTTTATTTTTATTTTTTAAAACTTAAGACTTAAAATTCTATTATACTTAAGCTTCTTAGGGTTTAAGACGCTCGTCCTTAAGACACTCAATTCATTTTAAAACATAATTTTAAGGGAAGGTACTTCTAACCTTGGTGACTTACTTAACATCAGGTTTGCCTATTTCGTTCATCTTCTTGTTCAAATGGAGAATTCTTAAAAAACTCCATATGCAAAGCATTCATAAACAATTTCTTCGTCTTGCTAATTCTTGAGTCATCTACTTCCAATATAGTGTATCTTGATCAATTTTAAGGTTTGAAGAACATCCTTACAGAATCTTCACTTCACTTTCTTAAAGAACATACGTATGTTGCTCATACAACTTGATGTTCTCATCTAAGGTGCAGTTCTTACCAAAGCTATCTTCTTAAAAGGGAGCATATTCATCAGGGTCTTTGCTGGAATAAGCATTGCAAATAAGATTTCTGCAGTCATCAGTCTGTTGGCAACTTATCCCATATCGTTTGTTGAGGCTCCTTTGGTCCAGTATATATATGGTTACTGAACTGCAGCTTTCATAAATTGGCCTAGGTGGCCTGGTCATCTTGAGATACGAGTAGTATACTGTCGTGGCAGCCTCCGGGCGCTTGTGCCGGGTATAACTTGCCTCTGTGACCCGCCCCACCTCGCTAGAGCAGTTTCTGTAGTTTCAGGTTGCTGTAGTTCAGCATAACCTTTTTGTTTTTTCTTTCTTCTTAAGTTTTTATTTTTTTATTTTTTATTTTTTGCTGTGCACAATGTGTTGTTCATGAATCTTTATACAGGATTATTTTCAGCAATCTTTCATTTATCTCCATTGCATCATTTTGCTTGCATCTTAAGTATTTAGTTTGCAACATCGCTACTGTTAAGCTCAATTTGCGCCTCTCAGTGCATGTCACATATCCCTCTAGCTTAAGGTTCCGCTACGGCACCTTCTATCTCTTTCCATAGTGTTGGAGGAGTATAGTTCATATGTTTTAAGAAACATATGCTCTTTTCTTAAATCTTTAGTTGGTGTTCAATTGTTCTTTTTAGTTGCTTTACAGACATCGTTGAAAACATACATACGTGACTTTAAACAGCCTGTATGGTCCTAAGTTCAACTTCCTATATTCATATATTGTTCACGTAATCCATTCACAGTTTGGAACGCTTAAGGCTACCACTCAGATATCCTTAACAGCCTCAATTCTACGTCCTTAACTGCATCCTCCACTTCAACAATAGATTGAAAACTGAATGCACAACTACTATCCTGCTAAAAATTGAAAATCTTCACCTAATTCGGTACTCTACCCTCAAGACGAGGTCGCTTGTTCTTATAAGCATCCTTAAACTCGTACTCCTGTAGGATAGCCTGTATCTCCGCCTGCTCCACACAATGCTGCACATCTTCATCAGTGGTGTATAAGTAGGTGTCATGGGACTTCTGAAAGCTTAACCATGATGACAGCTGCTCCTGTCGCTTGCTCGAATTCTCCAAGGCGAATGCCGAACTCGCCCCATGGAGAAACTGCGTTATGACCATACACTCCAGAGCTCTCATACATCGGCTCGGGAGTTGCAGTAGTTTTACCCAGAGGTGAAACTCAGGCTTGGTCTCATCATACCTGTTAACGTTAACTACACACTTAAAGCGTACACACATGTACGAGAGAATATTGCAGAAGACTGCAGCACGGAAGCACACGGGATCAGTATGTTGCTTATGCAATTCAAAAAATGCACGATACGAATCACTACACTCCTGCGGTGAAGAAAAACGCCCTGGGATTTGAGGCCAGTTGTATGGCACTGTGTCAATCTTGCTCCACGGTGCCCACTTGTACCTCCTTGGTCCCTTTAGTGGACATTGGTGAAAACTTAAGGTCACCGCAGTAGGTGTTGTCATAGGCCACTTATCAGATATCCGGTTATATAGCCGATCCCACGGTTGCCAAACCTGGGGCGATAAACCGAAGTCTTCGAGTAGCCACTCAATCGCTTGCCATGAGGAGAATGGAATCTCCTCCTCTAGATTGTTGAAGAGGTTGTCATATTCTCCCAAGAAGCGCTGCTTGTTAAGAGAACCCGTGACTGGGAGCGCCGCGCCTCCCCAAAGATTATAGAGGTATATTCGAAAACTCATATACCTCTATAATCTTGTGTTTCACGCCCTCGAGGGCTCTCTTAAGCCGATACTGTGTGCGAACCTTAGTGTAAAGGTACTGTCCCATATTGATCTCACCTCGCTGGGCTAGGTCCTCCCTCTCCTGTACCTGGGTCATACATTCCATAAATCCAGCTTCGTCTTGCGTTTGGCGCGCCAATCTCTCTAACAGCTTCTTCCAATCACTTAAGAACTCGGGAGTGGGTATGATACTTTTCACATCTGTTTCGGGCACTACTGCTATCCTCCTTGCAGCGTCTGGGTGGTCGTATTGCCTTCTCTTCTGTAGTTGTCCCTCAAGATGCCAGTAATACATAAAATCCTAGCACCTAGATCACCAATCGGTACAAAGAGTTGCTTGGTATCCTCCAATCGCAAGTCCTGTCTCGCAATCATTTCGCAGAGTAAATTCTGCATATTGGAGAAGGCTCCAGCTGCAGTCCATAAGCGCTGGAACTCCCTACTACTCAGCTTCTCCTCTCCGCTTAAAACCATCATGGTATAACAGGTGTCCCTTTGTAATTCATACGCTCTGAAAAGTGAAAAGGGAGGTGGACTATGCAAGTCACGATACCACATGCCTTGTTGCAACCTGGTCTTGATAGCCTTGTCTGTCGCTATTTGCGCTGTCAGCTGCAAATTCACTACAACCAGGTCCGGATTCTTTTGCGCTCCTTCCGATCCTTGGGAGGAATTAGGGGTGCTTGTCAAGGAAATCACCTTAGCTGACTGCAATCCTTCTTGATGTTGGGCTATCAACCTCTTCAATTCCTCCTCATGTTGTTTACGCAATTTTGTCAGCTCGTCCTCATGCTGCTTCTTTGCTGCTATCAATTCCTCCATGTATGTGGCCTTCATCTTAAGCAACTCATCTGCTCGTTGCTTCTGCGTTGCTTCCTCTTCTGCTCGATGGCTCTCTGCTCGCGTCTCACTTTCTTCATACTGCTGTCTCCAGCGACTAGCATCGTCCTTCACCTGTTGAAGATCCTCAATCAAGGAAGCCCGGTCCGTCTTCAGTGTCTCGCGGTTCTTCATGGCTAACTCCTTCTCCTTCTCTAATTTGAGGGTTAAACGTTGACATTCCATCTGTAGAAGGTTCATCTCCCTTTCATCATCCTCACTCCTCTGTTCCTTCCCTGCAGCTCCTCCAACCTTTTCCTTCAATTGTTTGATCTCCTCGGTAGCCTCCTGCAGTTGACCTCGCAACTCACTGTGCTCACGCTCCAACAGTTCTTTAGCCTTCTCTGTCGTTAGCAGCATGGATTCCATGCTGTTCTTCTCCCGTTGAAAGCGTCTCTCCACTTCATCCTTCGCCTCCAGGATTCCTTTATTGGTCTCCTCGGCTTGGGCCAGCAAATCTGTCTTCTCTATCAGCAGCAGCTCCAATTCCTTCTTTGACAGCTCCGATAACTTGACTCTTTGGGCCGCAGCTTTTGCGTCTACCTTGCTTGTTGCAAGAGTTGGAGCTGGCCTAACACCTCTCCTTGAGCTGATATCCAAGTTGCCTCCAGTGGCCAAAGCGTACTTCTTCTTTGTTCGTCGGGTCTCCTCTATCACTGCCTTCCCCTTATTCCCTACTGAGGTTGCAGTCTCTGTTCCTTTCGCTAAAGTTTCCTCAGGTGACCGACCTGCTGAGGTCTGGACGACTAACTCTGGTGAGTGCTCCTCCTCTTGATCAAACAACAACTTCCTCATCTTCTTCTTCTTGAATACCTTGAGCACTTTCTCGTCCTCATCTGGCGTGTCTTCTGAGGATTGGTGAATCGATGGACAAAACGCCGATATATAAGTGGTACAGTGGAAGAAGAGGTGGTGTCGAGTGCCCTTGCTCCCCAATTCTTGTCGAATGTGCGAATACATGATCTTTGCCCAGTTCATACGTTCTCCCTTCCAGCTTCTGTATGCCACTGCTATTCCACCTGCTGAGAGTACGTCCGCACCTTCTGGCGCCATCAACAACCTGAGGTTGACAAACTTCAACCACTCTCGGTAAGGAGTCTTCGCCTTGTTGATGGAGAAGTTCTTCTCCGTGTTGATGTCGCTTGGCCGATCATAAATCTCACTCAGCTCCGACTTTGTAAGTGGAGACACCGTAAGCAGGGTTGGTCCGTTGATAGGTAGTTCGGGGCAGTACTCCTGCACCATCGTCACGTCGAAGTGCACAGTCTGGCCATTTACTATGAACTCATCTGACGTACCTTTCTTGGACTCCAGAAAGAACACCTTCACCTTCGTTAACACCACTTCGGGCCATCGCTGCTCCACAAACTCCAACAATCCTGCCTTCTCCAGGTTCCCACGGTTGTTGTTGACTATTCGCTTCGGCAGCTCTATCAGCTTGGATGGTTCGATCTCCGGTTCCCGCTTGGTTTTCCTCTTCTGGGTCATCCTTCCTTCTTCTTCCAACACTCGCTTGCTATTCGCCTCAATCTGTGCATGGGTCACCATTTTGTCGCTTCTGCAGGTTAACCTTCCGACTTCTCGCTAATTCTTTTGGTTGTCTTAACCCTACTTACTTGCTTACACTCAGCAACCTCTTATGCCATGCTACAAATCTCTCATATTCTTTCAACGGCTAATTACAAAGTTGTTACAACAGTTTCCAAGAGACGTTAGGGTTAACAAACTCTTTAAGTTTTTTTCACTCTCGTGACTTTCTTGTGCTTTTTAGTGAGTTTCGAAAGCTCTCTTTTCCAAGAAAAACAACTTATCTTAACCCTAATTTTCACAATCCTGCTCACAAGAGGAATTCTCACACTTCTCTTACAAAGTAATTTCAAACTCTTACCTGCAGTTTGTAAGCCGTTCGTGCTTCTCGCTTGTGCTCCTGGTGACTCCGTTTCTTCAAACCCTCACTCTCAAATGACTTAACTCAATTGCTCCACAACTGCCCTAACACTCTAAACTTCAATTCTCTCGTCAAAACTAGCTCTGGTAACCTCTTCTTAAGACTTCATGAACTTGCTTTGAGGAGTAGTCTGAAGCGGTTCCCCGCCTTAAGGCACGTTTTAAGACATTTTCGTCTTAAGCCATGTTTTAAGCAATCTAAGGCTTAAGACACGTTCTAAGCGATTTCCGCCTTAAGACCATTTCTCATCAGTTTTCATCTTTAAGACAGCCTTTCAGAAAATTTTTGTCTTAAGACTTGTTCTAAGCAATTTCGTTTTAAGACTTGTTTTAAGCAATTTCGTTTTAAGACTTGTTTTAAGCAATTTCTCTTAAGACCTGATTAGAGAAATTTCGTCTTAAGACAGCCTTTCAGCAATTTTCGTCTTAAGACCCATTTAAGCGATTTCTCTTAAAAGCAATTTTGTCTCAAGACAGCCCTTCAGCCGTTTTTGTCTTAAGACCTCCACTCGCTCGGTTCTTTAAATCAACTGCTTAACTATCAGTTTCTTAAGAGAGTTGTTAGCTGTCCCCTTCTTAAGCCATACCGACACTCGGTTTCTTAAGAAGGTTTCTTAAGAAAGTCATTCATATTCCAGTTTGATAGTTTTAAGAAAACTTTAAAGTAAAATTTCTAACTTCTTAAGACAAACTTTTTTGAAGTTGTGTTTTGTTTTTAGTTTTTAAATTTTACTCCTTTGCAACTTTTTGCAAAGATTTGTAAGTGCTTCCTTTGATAGTTTAGGGTCATTCCGGACCACTTACCACATTTGCTTAAGTGGAAGTTGTGCCCCCTTCTTAAGTCATAACTTGCCCTCAAGTTATATATTTCTTGAGTCTATATCCATTATAGCGTGTTGCATGAATGTTACCTGCAAAATCTTGTAATTCCACAGAGCCATTAGGATAAGATTTAAGTATTTTGTATGGTCCAAACCATCTCATTTTAAATTTCCCTGGAAATTTTTGGAATCTACTATCATAGAGTAGGACTAAATCATTTTCTTTTAGAGTCTTTGGTTGTAGTTTACTATCATAATAAGTTTTCCTTTGATTTTGTATAGCTTCCATATTCATATAGGCTTGACCTCTAATTTCATCTAGACGTTCTAGATTATCTAATCTTTCTCTTAAAGATTGTGCATCATCTAATCTTTCAGAAATTGCCACACGTAGAGAAGGTAATGCCACTTCTATTGGGAGCATAGCTTCCAATCCATATACTAATTGGAAAGGCGTTGCTTTAGTTGTAGTTTTTATTGTACATCTATATGCCCATAGTGCATTATTCAACTCATAATCCCAATTAGATGCATTGCCTTGTAATGTCTTAGTGATGATCTTGCAAAGAATACCATTAGACTTCTTAGTTTGTCCATTAGCTCTAGGGTGATAGGGTGACGACTTACGGTGCTTAATAAAATACTTTTGCAACATTTTCTCAATAGTGTCATTGATGAAATGAGTCCCTCTATCACTTACAATTTCTTTTGGACATCCAAACCTAGTGATGATATAATCATAAATGAATTTGGCAACAGTGTTTGCATCATCATTTTTAGTGGCAAGGGCCTCTACCCACTTAGTCACATATTCTGTTGCAACCAAGATATAGCGTTTTTGACCCTCACGACTAGGAGGTTTAATGGGGCCTACAAAGTCAATTCCCCGTTTTTCAAAAGGAATTTGTGCTAAAATTGGTGTTAATGGCATAGCCTTAGTAGCTATCGGTTTACCGACTTGCTGACAAGGATCACATTTTTTAACATAATTAGTAGCATCGGCAAAAAGTGTGGGCCACCAATAGCCTGTTCGCAATGCTTTTTGAGCTGTAGCCCAACCCGCAAAATGCCCTCCACAGACATCATCATGACATCCTACTAAAATCATTGACACTTCACTAGGATTTACACATCGTCGAAGTACATCATCTTTACCTCGCTTATATAGAACACCACTAATCATGGTGTAAGGAAAAGATTAATGGACTAGTTTAATTTTATCTTTGCTAGTGTATTCAATAGGAAAAGTAGCCTTAGTTAAATAGTAGATGATGTCGGCATATTCTTTTGGAATTACATCAAGTACTTCCACACCCTCTTTAACAGAAAACATGTGTGCATCTGGAAAGTTATCATCTATGGACTATGAATTTATAGTCTCACTAAGTCGTGATAAAAAATCTGCATTTTGATGTATTTTCCCTGGTCTGACATTAATGGTAAAACCAAACTCTTGTAATAACAAAACCCACCTTGCAATTCGACCACTTAATTGAGGCTTGTTGATCATATACTTTAAGGCATCATGATCAATATGGAAAGTAAATTTGTAACCCAATAAATAATGTCTATATTTTTGAACAGAGAAGATCATGCCAAGACCTTCTCGTTCAGTTACAGAATAATTCCTTTCTGGGGCACTCAACTGTCGACTTGCAAAGTAAATTGGTCTATCATGACCTTTAGAATTTTTCTGACTTAACACACTTCCAATTGCCATATTAGAAGCATCAACATACACTTCAAAAGGTTTTGTCCAATCCGGGGGAATTAGGACAGGTGGTTTACTAAGGCGGTGTTTTAACTTGTTAAAAGCTTTAGTACAATCATCTGTCCATACCCCTGGTAGTAAAGTTTGTTTTGTTAAGACATTCAAAGGTGCTGCTATAAAGGCAAACTTATAAATAAATCTTCTATAATAACCTGTTGCACCTAGAAAGCCTTTTAGTCCCGTGAGATGTTTAGGTATTTCCATTTTAAGAATAATGTCTACTTTGTCTGGGTCTACCAATATTCCCTCTTTTGAAACAACATGACCTAACAATTTACCACATACGGTGGCAAACTCAGACTTAGCAGCATTTATGGAGATGCCATATTCTCTACATTGATCAAAACATTTCTTTAAATTTTGTGCATGATCTTTCTTAGAACCAAACACACAAAAATCATCTAAAAATATCTCCATAAATTTTCTAAGATATTTTGTGAAGGCTTGAGTCATAACTCTTTGGAATGTTGCCGGAGCATTACACAATCCAAATGGCATGACATTATATGCAAAAGTTCCCCGGTCCGTAGTGAAAGTGGTCAATGGTTTATCTTCTGGGGCAATCTGTACTTGATTATAACCCGAGAATCCATCAAGAAAAGAATAACACTCATGACCCGCTACACCATCTAGGACTGCATCAGAAAATGGTAAAGGAAAGAAATCTTTTTTAGTGGCTTTGTTCAATTGTCTGAAATCCTGACAAATACGGATCTTACCATTCTTTTTAGGTACTATGACAATAGGTGACACCCACTCACTAAATGGTACGGGATAAATGAAATTACACTCTAGTAATTTATCAATTTCCTCTTTAACCATGAGAGAATACTTTGGGTTCATCCTATATTGCCTTTGCCTAACAGGTTTAGCATCCGCTTCTAGGATAATTCGATGTTGACAAACATCAGGAGGTATGCCTTTCAAGTCTTTGTAAGTCCAAGCAAAGGCATCTTTCTCCTTCTTAAAGAATTCCAACCATTCTTCATATTCTTTAGAACTTAATTCATCATATATTTTAATAGGCTTAGGATCTTCCGTAGTGCCTAAATTTATTTCTATAGTATTTTTTATTAAAGGACGAACAATAGGTATTTTCTTATCACCTAGCAACTGGTCCGAGTCTGACACATAAGAAATTTCCTTATCTGACTCTCCCTCAGCAGTAATATTAAAAATAAGAGCATTTTGCCACGCTTCAATAGCTGCATCCGAGTCATCAACTTGACTGGGAGGGACAAAATACTCTCCAGGACCGAAGCCTTTAAACGTAGGCATGTCCTGGACAACATTAGTGTCTTCAGGCTCAGATTCTGAATTAGGATCAGTAGTCCAATCTGAGGCATCATCCTGGGTCTCACCATGATAGTTTGTAGGAAACATGGGAAGAATAATTTTACTTTTACCCTTCCCGATTGTTAAAGTTCCTTTACCCCAATCATCCTTGGCTTTAGCTAATGACAACCATGGTCTGCCAAGGAGAATAGGATATGTGGAAATAGATTCACTCACCTTAAAAACAATATAGTCAATTTTATAATCAATTCCACCAATTATTGTATTTAATTGTATCAATTTTCCCAAAGGTTTAACTCTACTTTGATCGGCCATTCTTAAAATAATAGGAGTAGGCGATATATTAGTTATGCCTAACTCTTCCATAGTATCAACATTCATAAGGTTGACACTACTCCCACTATCAATTTGGACTCCATCAATTAAAGTGCCATCTATAATTACATCGACCGTAGGTGCACCTGGATCTAGAGAGATATCATGAACGTTCACAATTTCCGGTTGAGGTTTACTTGTTTTCTTATTTATTTTTTGTTGAGTTTCTTTATCATTGCCCTCCTCTTGTATTTTTGCTCTCTTTCTAATTAGAGAAGATGTTAACTCATTTTTACAATAAGGTGACAATGCAAGTAATTGTCTCAAAGAAATTTGAGGTTGTAATCTATCTAAATCTGTGAGAATATCATATGGATGCATACCCACTGCTAATCTCATAATTCTATTATGTTTTCTCTTTTTTAAGGACATAGATGATTCTTTCATTATCTTTTTTGAAGGCTTATAAAAAGTAGGTTGTTCCAATGGTTTCATGGAAGTACTTGGTTTTACCACATTGGGAATTGTAGGTACAACCTTTTCTGACAAAGTAGGTATTATAGGTACTTGAGTAGGATTTTCCCAAAAGTCACTACTTGTCATCTCTATTATTTGTGGTGATGGTTTAAGAATTTCTGGTCTTTTTAGTATAGTTGGCATATCTCTAGCAAGCACAAGATTAAGTTTTACTTTGCTATAATCAGTCTCTGAACTACTAATGGGTTCTTTTTCAAGGGCCTTCTTGGCTTGTGATCTAGTAATAAAAACATCTTGAGGTGTATCAATTGCCATATAATTAACATTTCTAGTATTAGAGGACTCTACTTCTTGAATTTGAACTTGTTTCCTAGCATTAGGAAACTCAGTAATTATGGCTGTGCAAAAGGTAGAAACATGCCCCGTTTGCCCACATCTCCCACACAAGGGATTAAAACCAACTTGTTGGCGTGCATTTGTGCATTCCCTAGAATAATGACCTGGCTCCCCACATCTATAACATACTACTTCTTTGTTTCTGTCTTGGTTAGGTCCTCTCCAAACTTGGTGTTGACTATAACCATTATTTCCTTTCGGATGATTATTATTGTTTCCTGGTCTGGTGAAAGGTTGTTTGGATGTAATTCTATAAGGTTGTTTTTGGTTGTTATTTTGAGAAGGTTGTTCTTGTACTAAGGCCTTAACTTCCTTGATATTTCTACAAGTAGTTATATCATGGCCCTTTGCACCGCAATAAGCACATTTAAGCTTAGGCATTCCTCCTATAGGATATCTACACTCCGTGGCCAAGTGTCCATGTCCCTTACAATTACTACACCAAATATTAGTTCGTTGATTAGTAGCCTTAGGTCTCTTATTTCTTCCTTCATTAACTTGGACTGACAATTCTCTAAATTATTTTTGTAAAGCTTGTAGCTCACTCTCCTCATGACTTGGAGGCATCAACGCAAGTTGTTGCTCTCTCGGATGAGGTGCTTCTTGTATAGTTAATTGAGGTTGACTAGTTATTGCCCTAGGATAATAATCTCTCCCACTATTATCCATTCCATACTGAGTGGATACAGGTAAAAGATATGGATCCTGATATGGAATCCTTTTTGTTTGTAACAACATATTAGATCGCTGCATAGCAGCTTCCCAATTTCTAGCAGCTTCATATGCTGCATTTAAATTTGTCGGATTGGAAAGTTTAACTTGGTATATACACATGGGATCTAATAAGCCTCTGGTGAAGGTATTAGTGATCCATACTTCTGGCATATTATGATCTCGCCATCTATTCAATAAGTTTCTAAGCCGAGTATAATATCCGGCTATAGTTTCTGTGGGATACATTTGAAAACTTTGCAACTGATCCTGCAAAGTATTATGGTAAGACTGGTGTCTAAACCTGGTCAAAAATGCTTCTTTTAAAGCATCCCAGTTTATTGGTTGAGGATCTAATGCCGCATACCACCTCTGAGCTTCCCCTAGTAAATTACCAGGAAAACTAGTGATATATTTATCAATTGCTAAATTATTAGCTATTGCTACTACTTGAAATCTTTCCAAGTAGGAATCTGGATCTTCTCCCAAATCACCATAAAATATGGGAAATGGAGCTATATTAAGCATCCTATGATGCGCCATAGCAACATGATCAACCCAAGGGTTCTCAGGAGTAGGAGGGGTTGAAGGTGGTGAGGATAGTGAGGACCTGCTAGAGGTAGAATTAGTAGAAGAAGAGTCAAAAGGAGAAGCCCTCCTAGAAGTATGTGAGAAATGTCCAGCTGGACTTTCTTCTCTTACTGGTGGTTCTGAGTGCTCTTCTTCTTTACTTTCACTATTAAATAAACTTTCACCTTCTTTAGGCTCACTTTGCTCACCTACATCTAACTTTTCCTCTTTAATAGGATTATACTTAAATTCCTCTTCCTCCACACTAGATTGGTCAATCTCTTCTTGTATGTCAAAGTTTAAAGTGGTAGGTCTAAGAATTTGGCTAAAGGCCTCTAATAATTCCTTACGAAACTTATGTTTTTCTTCTTCATTTTCTAATGATCTGTCATTCAGAAAATGGTCAATAGATTCTTTTGCTTCACTGTGAGTAAATATTGGTGTGTCCAATTTTGACTCAAATTTTTGGGCAAAAGGACTTGGATAGGGAGTCTCAAAGTTTGTTTGGTTTGAGGAGTCACCTACTTCATAGGTATGATTTATTGTTAAAGAATGTGGTATGGGGGTTCTAAACAATTGCTCTAACTCATCAAGTTGTTGATCATGAATGTTAGGTTTTTCATCCACTTCTCCCTCTTTTGGGGATTCTTCCTTTTCTAAGGAAGTAGACCAAACTTTCTCGCTTTGTGTCTCCCAATCTTCCTCTTTTGGACTACTAGAACAACAAGAGTGAGTGGTGTATTTTTTATCTTTTCTTTTTCCTACATAGTCCTTTCTATGATTCTTTAAGGCCGCGAGTACTAACTCCTCTTGAGTAAACTGTGGCTTCTTTGATTCTGACTGAGGGGAATTTGGAGGGTCGGGCAGTGTCTTACATGTTTTCTCCCTTTTAATTTGTCCCAATGCCTTTGCTAAGGCTTTTTCTAATTCATCATTTAACTTGAATGGAGAAGGGGTTGTAGCAGTGTTAAAGGTAGGATTGTGGACTCCTAATACTATAGAGGGTTGTTTTTTCTCTGCCCTTTTCTTAAAGCGTTGAGCTCTCTCAACTTTTTGTTTTTCTCTTTTCTCTTTGTCTTTTCCTGACATTAGTAATCCCCATAGGTTTTTTATTTTTATCCTTATTTTGAATTGATTTTTCAGATTTTTAATTTAAGCAAAGATAAATTGTTTCCTCTGTAAGTTTCATTCCCTCAACTTCCCATGTAATGTTTCGTGGATACTTATACATAGTTAATAAGGCTCCCATTTCATTTTCTCCCAACCATTCACTGGCTATACCTATTAAAAGGTCTATCTCATTTTTGGCTATTTTCAAATATTCCCCATCATAAGGACCTATACGGTGATACGCAAAAATTGTGGTAATTAATCTCCTGATTATTTTCCCACCATTAACTGGGGTACATAAAGGATCACTCTCTCGGTTCATTTTGTCATTGGGGTACTTGTTTGATTTTTTCAAGAATTTGTAAAGAGTTTTAACTAGAGCAAAGGTGGAGAGCTTCCATAGATAGGTTTAATTCATTCTCTTTATTTATGGGGTAACCCAAATATGCCAACAATTCCCCTATCTCAAGTTCACTCAACCACTCTTTTGCCTGTTTAACTAATCCATCTATTTCAGTTTCTACTATATCCGAATATTTCCTATCCTGACTAATAAAAGTTTCATAATAAGCTATTCTTGCATACAAGAATTTAAGTGATTTGTTTCTTTCACTTTTAGAATTTAGGCGTTCAATTTTTCTCATTTGCTCCATTCAAGTAACAATAGTGACGCCAATCAGTCAGGGTAAATGGTTCTATCTTAAATTCTCGTAACAATGGTTCTATTATTAATTCTTTTGGATAATTGAATTTTTGTAAGAAAGTATTGATGATTTTTTTTTATTAATGGAATGTTGGTTGTTTTCTTTAATACGTTCTATTTCTATCCCCAAAGGTCTAAATAATTTACCCTCATTGTATTGAATTTTAGAATAAATTATTAAAAATCTTTTCAACCTTGTCCGTTGTTCCTTAAAAGTCTCATTTGAGGAACTCATTTTTCAAATACATAATAAATCAAAGGCTACACTCACGGGAACTTCTGGATCTTTAGATAAGAAGTCAGGAAAGAATACTTTGCTCTCAAAGTTTTGGTTACTATAAACAAAGATATAAGTGTCTTGATTAAACTTGTATCCGTTCCAAGCCCCTATACCTCTAGAAATTAATGGTTGTGTTTGAAGTTTTATCCTACCATATTGGGCAAAAAGGTAGTGTAATTGATATTTTAAGTATAAAGTCTTTTTCTTGACAATCACTTCGTTAAAACCTTCACCACTATTCCACACTTTGTTTAAAATTAATTGTTTAATATCTAAGGGTAATTGTTCAAATTTTTCATTAAATGATTGATTAATTTTTGGATGAGCCCCATAAAATTGGAATCCTTGTCCGTAATACGCACCTCTATAGACACGATAAAGGGCGCTAAATAAATATGGACCACTAAAGAAGTCACTCAAAGTTTCTTTAGAGACCTCCCATGGAAAAGTAGTCATGTTGTAACAACATGTCTTCACTCTTTACTAAATTTTAATTTTTTTAATTTTTTAATTTTTTAAAAAAAGAATTTATAAATAAAAAATAAAAAATAAAACAATTTTTTCAATAATTCCAAACTTTATAAATTCACACCAAACTAAATGCCATGATAGTTTACTTAAGTAATTGACTTAAGTTTGACAGCTTTCCAAAATTAAAAAATACTTAAAAACTTGACGGTACCATCCCCAGCATGGTCGCCAAAAAAATGTAATGCGGAAATTTACCACTTTAAGAAAACACCCAGGCTTACACATTTACACACAAATATCATTAGGATTCGCTCTAGGGGATGATCATACGCCTAGTTTTAAGTAATATGACTCTAAATGGTTGGTTAAGTTGTCTTTTAATTGAATATTTAAGGTTTAAGTGTCATTTTAAAGGGGAGTAGGGTTGTTAGCATCACTCTTAGGGGGTATTATAAAGTTAAAACCCGAGGATCTCTCGTACCTAATGAAGGTACATTAGTCCTTTTAAGATTGTGCTTGTGTCCCAACTCCTAGACCTATGCCACGCTGGGCTAATGGAAGATTCCATTAAACTCAATGCATTGGTTCCTTAATTAAGTTCTTTTATAAATCAATTATTACCTCATGCAATAAACGCTCCTCTTTACACGTCCGTCCACTCGGCCCGTGCGGATACGTTCTTAAAACAAGTGTTAGTTTCACAAAACAAGCACACGTTACGAGTAATCTTAAGACATGCACTTCCCACGCTCTATTCTTAAGAACTACCTCTTATTTCTTAAGGTCTTAAGACGACATTTACACTCATGCTCGTCTTCCTTAAGTTTTAACACTCAGCTGTAAGAAAACTGACTACCACTGGATTGTCCTATCTCTGTAGACTCTAAATACTTAAGGACGCTCCTTAAAGGTATCAATTCCTTAGGAAATCCTCTTCTTGAAGATTCACACTTTGTCTTAAGAATACTGATTGTATCTACGTCCGCTTAAGGAATGCTTAAAGACTTAAGATCTACATCACTTAAAACGTCCAATTCCTTAAGGCCGTAGCAATACATGCTAAACTCACACTTTTATAAAGATTTATCTAATACTTGCATTTTAGACTAAATCAACACTTCCTGTCTTAAGACTCCAACTTAAGATTTCACGTCCAATGGTTTAAATAACATTTCAATTCTCATGATGACTCTCCATCATTTCCATGCATACCTCTAATTACTATCACATCAACTTAAAGGTATTTATGCATGGTTCATTCAATCACATTGTACAATTCAATGATACATTAATTCCACATATTTAATTATGATTTAATTATAAAGTACAATATGTCACATAATCAATTAACAATGATTAGAGTATTGCTCTAATCTATTATATGAAGTTCAAATGTATTGCATTTATGCATAGTATTTGATTCACTATCAAGACTTATTATAATGCAATCACACATAATTACAATCACAATCCAACACAACACAAGTAATTAACAATACTTGGTTAATAAAAAAGAGTCTTACAACCATAAGATCTCTCATACTAGCTTCCATTCACAAGCTAGGGCTCACTCCATCTTTTCTCGAGGTAATGGCCAAGAATGCTAAAAATTCAAGCTAGTCATTCTACTCAACATCCAAGAGGTACACCTTTTGGAAAGAGGTTTTCCCTAGTATTAATCATTAAGATTAATTCCACTAAATCTTCACATCTCTTCATATCTATTCATGAAAAGGTATATCCTACCCAAAGGGTGTGAGTTCAACCCTTTTCCCATTATTTCCTATTTCTTGGATATGAATAGGTATTTTCCACTTAATTAACTACTTAGTGTAGACTTAATCATTATTTTTTTAATTCTTCATATATCTACAACCCTTTTTACACTTAATTTTCGGAAAAAAGCTAATTTTGTCATTTTGGCTCTACAGGAGCGGCGTAATGTAAGTGAGCAAGGGGCCTACCCGCCCACTATCCGTCCTCCTCCCAGTCTCCCTCCACCTCCGATGCAGCTGGAGGCGGGATGTTTCAGGGAATGACATGAGTCTTCACAACCGACACCAACAGGTACGCCGGGAGGTCACTCAAGACTCACTTATGACCCTCATACATCCGTCACTCCCCCCTTGTCCTTCCCTAGACACGTACAATCTCACCTGTTATTCCCATCCACCCAACTAATCTACTTGATGGAACAAGGAAACGACTGTAACAGTTAGAGTTGGAGTCACGCCCCTACTAGCTATCTTCTCACCTCACCTGTTATTCCCACCCACCCGGACTAATCTACTTTGATGGAACAAGGAAACAATGATTAGATAGTTAGTATGGACTCAAGGAGTGGACTACTTGAAATGGCACTCACAATCATGTATGCAATCCGAGCTCTCCAACCATCGAAGGTCTTCTCGGAGCATAGGTTTAGAATTTAACTGAAAACAAATACACACATCAAGCAGTGAAGAGAGGTGCCACGGGACTCCTCTCTTATACCACGAAGGACTCATACAAGAGTCCAAATTCCAAGATACCTTCTAACGGTGACATTAACTACTCTTGGCGGCGGTGGCTACCACTTCACACGACGTGCACCGTCAGAGGTCACTTATTACATAAAACCCAAGGCAAAACAAAGTCAAATCCCAAAGTCAACGCGGGGCCTAGTCCGCGGATGAACAGTGACCTATCAACTAAGATTCTGACCCTACTTCCGGGTCAACTCCTCAAGTTTTCTCTTCTCTTCCCTCCTCTTCCGCTTCTTCGAACTCTTGCTGGAAGTTGGGTGCGCCGCAGCCTTCGCGAGTGTCCCAAGTGGTGATAACAGATCCGCAGATGAAGAGGGTGCCGATCCGGCCATGGATGACCGAGGTAAGGCCTCCATCGAAGTCACGGAGGCATCCGGACCACCCGGAGTGAGTAGCACGGAAGTTGTGCTTCGGTGGGGCTCGGTTCGGGGCGGAAGGGTCGGTGTGAGACTCGGAGTCCTAGTGAAGACCTCCTGTCGTACTGGAAGGTGCAAGTATGCCGAACTCTCACTCGTGGTCTTCCCAAAAGGAGACATACCCGGCAAAGGAGTAACCGTCGGTGTCGCGCGGACGGGGTCTCCAAGGGAAAATTGGCGAAGGAGAGTCGTGCGCGGAGGCTCCATCGTGGCACCCAAGCCATCCTTCCTCCCACTCTGTACTTGTGTGGTGAGATCTGAAGGGGAAGGACAGGCGGGGACTCCCACAGTGGAAATTCGAGAAGGCAGGACAGGACTATCGAGATCAATCACTCCCTTCCCCGGCGGAGGTCCTTGGTCACCCGAGTCTTGCTTCTCCAAATCCGCATCCGAACCCGAGTCATCATCCTTGTCAGAATCCTCCACGAACTTGGGTAGAATATGGGTGAGGTTGCTTACCAATAACCTCATGTTAGCATACGTCTCTTCGATCTTTACGGTTTGCTCCATCATGAAGGCAATTACCTTGCTGGAAATGTGACCATCCCTCTCCAACCTCGCATCAAACATCTTCGCTTTCATCACTGCCTCCGCCGGGACGTGCAATGCCTCCTCCACTTGTTGCAACGCCGAGGTCGAGGCATTCGCTTGGAGAAGGGCCTCCTTGCAACTCCGCTCGGCCTCCAAGGCCCGACTCTTCATCTTGGTCACCCCCAAAGTGAGTCGGTTCACCTTCTGTTCCATAAGGCGGAGGTCACCGACTCCTCCCATCTTCTCCTTGGCCGCTGCGACTAATCCTTGGTAAGAGGTATTGCCAATCAGGCTGCCCAATTGACCCAAGGTCTTGTCCACATCGTCCACATACACCCGCAGAGCCTCCACCAACTCGGAGGCTCGGTAAGTCTTCCCTCCAAGTTGAGCTAAGCCTGTAGCGGCTGCCCGGGCAGCAGCTCGAGTTCGGGTGGAAGGTGCTCCTCCTTGGCTCGGTCGTTGTCGCTTGGGAGGTGGGAGTGCTTCTCCCTCTGATTGCGAAGAGCTACTTCCTCCTTCCGATCCCGGCTCGGGCTCCGACTCCGTCCCTTCGAACTTCTTCATCATCAATTGTGTGCCATACGCCATGGCCTCCTCCTGAGTGGTTTCCTTGAAGTGGTGATAGAGGTGGATGAGGTATGGGCAAATGGGGGAGCGCCTCGTGCTATTGACACTCTTCATCAACCTCATCACTACCTCCTTCAAGATAAGCGCCCAATTCACCATCCGCTCTCCGAGATAGGCACCATAGAGGGTGTTAGCTAGGGTGATCGTGACTCGGGTAGGTTTCTCCGGGTGGAAGATTGGCACAAGGAAAGCAAAAACCCTCTTCGCTCGAGGATCTTGGCAATCTTGCAATGCATAGCCATTCTTGGCATCCTTGGTACCAAAGAGCCCCTTGGCGTACTCCTCTTTCTTCAAACTCGTGAAGCCCGCCCCTTGTCGTGGGAACCCATACACTTCCTGCCATCTTCCCATGGTCCACCGGTCTGGGCAAGCGCGGATGCTACTTCCCTCCGGCTCTGGTAGCGGATCCTGTCGTAGCTCCTACACCGTGGAGTCTACACAAAAACTCCAGCAAAAATCTAGGAGCGAGAGGCAACCCATTCGAAGGAAGTCTTCCTTCAATTCAGTGAGCTCGATCAAGTCTCTTGGGATGGTGGGAGAGACCTCCTTGGTTAGGGAGGTCATCTTGACAGGACCTCCTCCCTCGGTCTTTCTTTCTTACCTTAGACCTGGACCCTCAACACCCCTCTGGGACCTTGGAGCTCTCTCCTCCTCTCAGGTTCTAGAACGCTCTTCCAACTCAGGTGTCGGTGCGTCTCTCCGGCTCGAGTCAGCCCTAGTGCTTGTCCCTGGAGCCTTCCTCCTCGTGCTTGGACGTACTATGCCCTCATGCTCTTGCTTGGGCCCTGGGGCACTCCCTTAGCTCGGACATACCACGATTCTTGTGCTCGGATTGGAGGTGTACAGGCCTTCGTGCTCGACCTGTAGCTTACCTCCTCCCTCGGGTGTCCGTGCGTATCCCTGGCTGGAGCTCGAACCTAAAGCTTCCTCACCGTGCTCGGACCTATCACGACCCTCGTGCTCGGACCTACACGGCTCGTGCTCGGACCTGCACCTTCGTGCTCGGACCTGCACCTTCGTGCTTGGAGTCACCATCAGCCTTGTTCGAACTCGTGCTCGAAATCTGCACAGCTCGTGCTCGGTGTCGCCTCCTTCCTTGCTTGAACCTACACACTCGTGCTCGGACCTGCACAGCTCGTGCTCGGACCTACACAGCTCGTGCTCGGACCTACACAGCTCGTGCTCGGACCTGCACAGCTTGTGCTCGGACCTACACAGATCGTGCTCGTGGTCACCTCCTTCGTGCTTGGGGTCGCCACCAGCCTTGCTCGAACTCGTGCTCGAAATCTGCACAGCTCGTGCTCGGTGTCGCCTCCTTCCTTGCTCGAAATCTGCACACTCGTGCTCGGACCTGCTGTGGGTGACGATACGTTCTCCCGTTCGACTGTTGGTTGCCCAGTGCGAGGGCAATGCGGTGTACTCGGCTCGCTGGCCCCTTCCCCGTTCTGACCTCCCAGGCTCTTCTCCAGCTCGGACCTATCCTGCTCGGACTTGGACGTGCACAGCTCGTGCTCGGAGCCTGCCACCAGCCTTGCTCGGACGTGCACAGCTCGTACTCGGAGTCGCCTCCTTCGTGCTCAGACCTACACAGCTCGTGCTCGGACCTTCACAGCTCGTGCTCGAAGTCGCCTCCTTCGTGCTCGGACCTACACATCTCGTGCTCGGACCTTCACAGCTCGTGCTCGGAGCTACACCAGCCTTGTTCGAACCTGCACACTCGTACTCGGACCTACACAGCTCGTGCTCGGAGCCTGCCACCAGCCTTGCTCGGACGTGCACAACTCGTACTCGGACCTTCACTGCTCGTGCTCGGAGTCGCCTCCTTCGTGCTCGGACCTACACAGCTCGTGCTCGGACCTTCACTGCTCGTGCTCGAAGCTACACCAGCCTTGTTCGAACTTGCACACTCGTACTCGGACCTTCACAACTCGTGCTCGGAGCTACACCAGCCTTGTTCGAACCTGCACACTCGTACTCGGACCTGCACAGCTCGTGCTCGGAGCCTGCCACCAGCCTTGCTCGGACGTGCACAACTCGTGCTCGGACCTTCACTGCTCGTGCTCGGACCTACACTGCTCGGACTTGGGCGTGCACAGCTCGTGCTCGGAGCCTGCCACCAGCCTTGCTCCACTGTCGCCTGCCCAGCGTGGGGAAACAGTGTTGTGTACTCGGGCTCGGTAGCTCCCTCCCTGCTCAGACCTATCCAGCTCGGAGCTACTCCAGCTCGGACCTATCGTGCTCGGAGCTACTCGTGCTCGGACCTATCGTGCTCGGAGCTACTCGTGGCCGCCTTGTTGTGTGATGTGGAGTTCTCTAATGCCCGGCTCCTTATACTAGGGCCTAGGTGACCTTCCTTGCCGGTGCCGGTGGACCTTCCTTGCCGGTGCCGGTGGACCTTCCTTGCCGGTGCCGGTGGAACCTCCTTAGGATGAGGTTTCCCAACCCTCGTGGCCTTGCAAGCTTTACACGGCCGAGCCTCCTCCTCCCAGCCTTTCAATTACCCTCTAGGCTAGGATGTTAGTACCGGGTGTTAAACCACTACTTGTCTACTTTAGTATTTCCCTAGGGTCCTATTTCTTTCCTATTCTAATTCGTCTTAAGAGCCGCTACCAGGGGGCTACTTACCTCTAAACTTTATAAGGTGTTATGGTGATACCCTTCCAAAGTCACTAATTAAAAAAAATTTAAAATTTGGGGTACGACAATCACCCAACACTTTGTTTTTTCCAACTTCACCCAATCCATACCATTTTTTATAGGCAAAAGACTTACCTTGAATATTAGTAGAGGTCGATGTCGAGGTTGGAGACGACACTGTAAAGCGGCACCGGCAGGTCTCGGCTCTTTTCTTCCAGTTTGAGGGTTGTGATCTCTCAACCTCGCTTCACAGGGGCGAAGGTTGGCAGGTTGCGACGGCTACCAGGGCTCAAGTATTCATTGCAACTCAGGCTCTTACTACGAGGGCGGAGGTGACGAGGACCGGGTGCGCTCCAACGTTCGTTGCAGGGGCGGCGGTTACGAAGGCTGGAGGTGCTCTGACGTTCTTTGCAGGGTGATGTAACTTTTCTTCACAAGTCCGGTCTTGGCTCTTGTCTCTTGGGCGCTTCTGACTCTTCTCAAATGCGCGGTCTCCGCTCCCTTTGTCGAGGTGACACCGAGTGTTCTCAACTGTACGGTTTTGCTTGAGAGCGGAGGGAGGGGGGGCAAATATTATAAGACAGGTCTACACGGGCAAAGAGGGGTACTGCTATTCATGATTCAAGATTGGGGGAATATTTTTGATGCAGACTCCAGAGCACCTCGTAGAGATAACTACGGTTTTCTCTCATTCTGTCAAATTGCGCTTGCTTCACGCTACACTTGTTCGTGGAGTCAGGTATCTTATGAGCTTGTAGCACCTTTCTTGTATTGCTTTGTTTTGTCGCTGTTTTGTTTGCTTGGTAACGAATTATAGGGTTTAGGCTGACTTGATTTGGGCAGCGCTTCCGCACCTCTGGAAGGAAAACTAAAACATGGAGATTATGAGGACATAGTGTAGGCGTGTGAAGTGTGACTATGTGCTTGTTTGTGAGTGTGTTGGCCGAATAGGGCACATGAAGAAGAGAAGCAAAAATGATTTCTAATAAGGTGCAAGGGTGAGAAATAGCCTTGAGTGTTGTTGGTGCGTCTGCCAATATGTATTGAGCGTTTTGTTGCGTTGTATTGACTTGTAGATTTTGTGTGCAAGTTGTTGGGTCTAGCTTAATTATCCTTGATCTACAGCATGGACAATAACACTTCCACAATGCATGAGGGGAGCTAGGTGCTTTGCAAAATTTTAGGTTTTCTATGGCATTTTTACTCAATGTATTTGTGTTTACAAAACTGGTGTTGTGTGTGTCATGTCTAGGTGTTGTAGTGTGCCTAGGTGTTGTGTATACTGTGTTGTGATCTAAGTTTTTAATAACAATTTGCAGAATGATGAAAACTATGTAGTAATATGACTGAAAAGGAGTGAGGTTAGAAGTGGGGGTATACGTTTGCCAATTTGCTGAGTTGCTGGAAAGATCACGTTCGTTCTTCGGTTGTCTCGCCTCCGGTGCACTTGGTGCCTGTACTCTGTTGCGTTGAGTCAAATCTGGGCACAGTGCCGATTTGGTGATGCTGTCTTTTGTCTTTGTTGGTTCTCTGTTGTTGCCGCTCTGCTCGATTCTATGCAATGCTCTCAAACTGCTTGCCTTGTTGTTGCCCTATCGGATTTGATCTGACTGTTGGAACTTGTTGGATCTAGGTTCTCTTAAACTATCTACGTTTCTTGCGAATTGTCGGGTTTGGACTCCTAGCATTGCTTTCGGATTGTCTGTGACGCTCACTCTCTGGCGGAATTGGACGACTTGTCCGCGGATCTAGACGACTTGTCTACGATGGTTTAGGATAGCAACGTGATATCTAGGTTCTAAATTGGGTCTCATTGGATTGCAGGGACAGTATCAACGCCTAGGCGCTCAAAGGTTTCTCTCACCTAGTTCTCTTGTGGACCTTACGGCTTCCCGAGATGGAGGCTGTCGGAGTGATGTGAGCTAGTGCACTAAACCCGTCTCGTAGAATTAGATCTAGTGTGTGAACGGTTCAACTAGGCGGCAGGGAATGTATCTGCTTCCAACACTCTAGATCGCTAGCCCTCAGTAGATCCAAATTGGAAACATCCACTCTACACTAGTGCCATCTCAGTCGACCAGATCTAACTTCAAACATCTTGCCAGCACTTCTAGGTGCACTTAGCTCACTTAGTCATGCAAAGATCACAAATTAGAGGGACGTTATACCAAGCCCAACTGCTTCTTGGTGACTCAATTGTGTCCTTTGCGACTAACTCCTCACACCCTCTTCGCCAAGAAACACGGAGCCCTTAGTTGCTCATTCTCTCCCAAAAACAATCCCCATAATTTGAAACTCAACATATACCCATATACAAATGGCTTCTGACCACGTTTGAGGAATAGTGCTTCACTTGCTCCCTCCTTTTCTGCGTCTAACTAAATCTGCATTTCCTCATCAAGTAATTTGCTCTGATACCATATTGAAATATAGCTCACACAATGAGAGATGATTCATGAGCCTCATGAAGAGGAATATATACACGTGAGTGGATAGACTGTTACTAACTATAATCGGCATCTCAACTCTGGTTGGATACTTAAATACTACGTTCTATCCTGATGTCATCTAGTGGATGTACATATATACGAGGGTTACTTTCATTCGTTCAACACTGATTGCGTTTTGGATATCATCAAGCAACCAACAGAGTCAAGGAACGTGGCCCGAACTATCGAAACTCATGGTGAGCAACTAGATCCCAAGTGCTTATCACCAGAACCGCTTTTATCATTCATGTGGCCTTCTCAGGTATACAACGTTGTTTTCAATGATTCCATCTTTGTGGCTTGGATCTTGGATCTGTGATTTCTATATTTTCCAACCAGAGCTTGATTGGTGATCATTAGTTGAGAGGCGATCCCCGAGACCTCCTTCCGCCCAGAAATCTCGAATGGACGTGCTGCTTCGAGATCAAGACCTGTTCAGCATCTGCAAGCGTTTTTTTGTCCTCAGTTCCATTACTAACATCGTGCTCCTCCTCCTTGCTATACTCCACCGCCTCGACTACGCTCGCAACAATGCAACCCTCTTTGCGCTTGGAAACGTACTTCTCCTCGCCCTTGTCAGAAATGAGGTAAAACCAATTCCGCCAAATTTGCCCTGAATCACTCAAAATTTGCTTATATTGGCCAATGAAAATGGTCTGGCTCGTGACTATCTTTCATGGCTTCTAACCTTTAGCATCCAATTGATGTAACGCCTTCACTTAGCGGGATTGATCATTGCTGTACAAAAATAGAACTGCTCACAAATATACAGTATTCATAAACTCTAAAACGCCGGACCTATGGTCATGGATTCATAATGGTCTTGTTTAATCCATCTCAGTAAACTCAAGTTTATAAAACCAACAATTATATATGTTTTTCAAATAATGCTTTAGAGCTTCTGTGTGTTGGAGATTGTTTCCTTTTTCATTGCAAAGAACGAGAATTATTTTGATTTTGTAAAGAAAAGTCTGAAGAAAATTCTTGTAAACTAGAAGAATACACTAAGAAGTCCAAGTTTATCCACATATTCTAAGTTACTGTAAGGATAACCATCATGGTGGATTAGCATCATCCATGTTCTCGAATTTAGTAGGAAATACTATCCCATGGTAACAGGTATTGAAGTTGGACTTGCTAAAAACTAATAAATTTTAGTAATTCTAAAATTTGGAATCAAAAGTTGACTGTATAAAGTTCATTTTGATGATAAAGCGCAAATGTTTCAAAGATTATCTTCCAGAACTAAACAATATATCGGTGAAAAAGCCAAAAGTTTCCATATATGGTGAATGGAGATCCATTGTTAGAACATACATTTTTACCACGGCCTAAAAATAAGTCCAAAATGATCCTGTATGGCTACAAGTAAAGTGCATGTCCTGAACAGGCTTATCAACTGCATCTTCACAGGATCATGATTGACAATGTGATTTATTCGTCCATGGGCGACATTTCCATTCGCATATAGTCTCCCCGACGGTTAAGGGCAAACTGCAAGTCATTTTTTGGAACTCTTGGCAGTTGAGGAAGCCCTAGATCACTAGATCACTAGACAGGAATGTGGAGTACTTCAAGACTAAAAACCTCTTATTGGCAGCACGAAGGTGCCAAACTTAATGAATATCTCCACGTTCGCAAAAATCTTCATAACTATATAACAAGATTCATGGCTAACGACTTCCATGGAAACATTGCAGATATTTCTGCGACTGGTGTACGAACTCACGGTCCAGATCTTCGGACACTCATTTGTTCCAGTCAGATTAAAGGTATGGATAACGCATGGCCTTCAAAACCTTGGCGGCATCCATGCTGGATGCGGAATATCGTCCATTGTCTGGGCAATCTATGCTATGGTTGAGCTCTTCAGGCACCGAGAAACAGTTCCAACTCCTCCGGTCGGCATCCTGTTTGGGGTCATCTTCCTTCTCCTCATCAGCTGCCTTGCAGCACTTCCCTTCCTCAGGTAAATATTAGCCATGACAAACCTAAGTCCGATATAAGCGAGAAGAGTTATCCGCCATGAGATCGGAGACTCTAACATTCATTATATCGAGGGTTTTCACATTGTGAATTGCGCATCATGTCTTGTCTCTCTTTGAAATATTCTCTAGACTACTCATGTGATTGATCATTCTAGCATATCCATCGCACTTGCTTAGAAGACACAAACCAAACTTTAGATTTCTTGCAATTCACTCACCACAAAAGTGCCAGAGTCACTAAAGCCGCCTTGTCTCATCAGTAAGTGGGGATCTGTGCAGGCATGCTCATCACAATGTCTTTGAGAACCTCCACCGGATCTGCGGGTGGTCCGCCTTGGCGCTCATCTGGAGCTTCATTTTCCTGATGGCGAGTTACGATCCGACCAGGGATCTCTACGACTTCAGCCCGGACGGGAGGAGCCGCCTGGTGCACCGTCTAGACATCTGGTTCGCCGCCGCGCTCACGCTCCTGGTGTTCCTTCCCTGGGCCCTGATCAAGAAGGTGCCAGTGCGCACCTGGATCGCTCCGGACAAGTCCCTCTCCCTGGTCACCTGCCCGGACGCAGTCCCCTTGGGCACCTTCGCACGCGTTGCGCGGGCGCCTCTCAAGGACTGGCACGCCTTCGGGGCGGCGTCCGATGGATTCTCGGAGCACACTCTCATCTGTGGCGCCGTCGGGGACTTCACCAAGGGCCTTGTGAGCGACCCGCCTTCGCACTTGTGGGTGAGGCGGGTGCGGTTCGCAGGGGTGACGTACCTGGCGAACTTGTACACCAGGGCTGTGTTTGTGGCGACAGGCTCCGGGCTTGGACCGTTCCTTTCGTTCCTCATGCAGCCGACTACTGTGGACTGCCATCTGATATTCATCGCCAAGAACGTCGAGAAGATTTATGGCCCACTTGTGAAGGATGTGCTTAGCAGGTACGTCGTGGACCAAAAACTACATATTTTTCTCCGTGATGTATGCCCTGTCAGTCGTCTTCTTCATGCGTTTCGTAAGGCTGTACGCGTCAGGTTGGCAACTTGGCAGTTTTTGGAACTTGAGGATCAAAACTCCTAGATTCCATTTCTCCGTCACTTCAAAGAACTTAGGATTTTTCTGTAATTTAACCATTTCTCCAAATGTAGATGAGCTCTACTCTGTAGATGCAGCAGGCATGTCAGACTGATCACATGGTTACAAACCGATAAAAGAGATGGTACGACTGAGATTTTTGACATTTAGTTTCATGGGCAGTAAATGACTTGTAAATGCTGTAAGTTTTTTCTTTTGAAATAAATTTTTACTATGAGCACAACAATCTATACTACTCGGAGAGGGGATCATAGTGGACATGGTCGGTAGAAATATTCATCAAGAGTGAAACATTATAGCATTTACAAGTCATTTACTGCCCATGACACTAAACATCAAAATCAGTGTAGTACGGGGTGGCTGACCCAAATCACCCTTCCACGCGCATGTTTCTGCGCCCCCTTGCAGTGCACCCTTGGAAAGTATGTGGACGTAATTTATCACTAGTACGAATGGGGGTAGTTTGAACTTTGGACACTCAAAATCTGGCACTCGTACTCTATGCACAAATTTTTGGCATCCTTTTCAACAATTTTCCCCAAAGAATTGTCGATTTTAGAGCGTCCGAAAAACCTCCATGGGCCATTTGTACTAGTGTAACTGTGTATGGACATGCAGGGAAATGATACCGGTGGGGTCAGGCCCTCCAATTCTGCGGCCTAATCTCCGGGCTGTGCAGTATACGTCTAACTATAATGGCCTTCCCTAGATCAGCTCAATCCACGAGGAATATATCATGCAACATGATCTTAACAGTTAACCTGGTTTTCCGCAGGTTTCCACAGGAGAAACTTATTGATCTTGTTGCGTATCTCTTCCGAGTGTTTCAACGTCATTGATTTTGTCGACATTCATGTTGCGAAATTGGAAACTTTTCTTACTCTTGCAAAGTTCACAGCTGTAGCTGCTTCATGTCTTTGAATTATTGTGATATTCAAGAGCACCATTTAGCCTACAACCATAGATGAAGACAGGATGCACCTTCTGCTGAGTACCAGTCACAACATCTTCCGTGCACCGTAACATATCTCCGGATGTTTCAGGTTCAGTGTAAATTCACAGAAAGTCTAAGCAAGCGAGTCAATATAATGCAAGCTTCTAAAATGCTACTTCGTTCTCTTAATGTGAAATTGGATCATTGTCTCACCCTTGCAATGTTCTCGGCTGTCTCTGAAGCGTTTCTTTGGGCATGTGAAGAGCATATCCAACAGGACAGCACAGGATTTAGAATTTGTAGTAATCATGTGTCTTATTGGTGTAGATAAATAAACGATCTCCAGAGCAGGAATATGCTATAAGTTTAATAAACAGAATTTACTGTCAAGACCACGAGATCTTAAACCTGGACAGTATGATCCCACATATACTTCCACAAAAATGGAGCAATGTGCTCATGACTACCAAAAATCTCACCCTTCTCTCGCTCACCGCATCACCAGAGAACGTCTCATCGCCGCAACGAGATCCGTACATCTATACAAATCTCCCTCCAAAACAAATGTCCTAATCATATTCCATTAGGTGTAGCTGCTGATCCAAATTCACAAGGCGGATGATCTGAAAGAACCTTGTACACCAAAGCTTCCGTAATACTCACTTGAGGTCAACCCATTTGCTGATTCCCAGCCCTCACTTACGGAAGCTCCGATCGTTCATAGAAAGACCGGATCTCTTTATTACGGAAGCTCCGATTGTTCATAGAAAGACCGGATCTCTTTATTGACCCTGGTCGAGCGTTGCACCAAACCTCAGCCTTGGGTGGGTCCAATTTTCTGGCCCTGCCCGATTTAGGGTTCTAGAGGCTTTTTTTATATTTTTTTTTTTACAAAATTGGGGCCTGCGGCCCCAAATTACCTTCGGTGGCCTACCTTGGGATTAAGTAGGGGCCCCTCCAACATATAAATTGGGGTTGGTTTTGTCCCTACCCTCCCCACCCTTCCAAGCCTGAGGCTTCGTGCAACGCTCGACCGGGGTATTTGAGCAAATCCAGAAAGACCCTCTTCCTTTCATATTGGTGGCATGCAGTCTGAGTACCTTAGTCAGAAACAGCTCTGCGTCAGAGAGCCAGGTGATTGACAAAGAAAACCATGTAAGAAACGTTGTTATGAAAACATCGCTAGAAACGTGGCTTCTCGTTCACCCGTGGTTCTAAATTACGTGGATTTCATCAGTCGATTCTAGTAGCAGTTCTCTTTTCTTGTAGAAGCTTGGAGATTGGGTCTGCAGTGACTTTGTAGCATATATCATATAATTTCGCAATTTAGTATTCGATGTCGGTAATGGATACGCGGCGCTCTCACTCTGTAACGTCCTTCGATCAGTTAGTGATTGCGGTCAGTAAGGAACTTTCGGAGCTGCTAGGCTCAGCGAGATTTTCTCTTGATGAAGCTACTGATTGCGTTTTGGATATCATCGAGCAACCAACAGAGTCAAGGAACGTGGCCCGAACTATCGAAACTCATGGTGAGCAACTAAATTCCAAGTACTTATCATGACTAGAACCGGCTTTTATCATTCGTGTGGTCTTCAGAGGAATACAACGTTGTTTTCAATGGTTCCATATTTATGGCTTGGATCGGTGACGTCATAAACCTCTAACCAGAGCTTGATTGGTGATCACCAGCTGAGAGGCGACCTCAAAGACCTCCTCCCGTCCAGAAATCTCGAATGGACGTGCTGCTCCGGGATCAAGACCTGTTCAGCATCTACAAGCGCTTCTTTGTCCTCAGTTTCATTACTAACATCGTGCTCCTCCTCCTTGCTGTACTCCACCACCTTGACTACGCTCGCAACAATGCAGCCCTCTTTGCACTTGGAAACGTACTTCTCCTCGCCCTTGTCAGAAATGAGGTAAAACCAATTCCGCCAAATTTGCCCTGTATAACTCATAAATTGCTTACACTGGCCAATGAAAATGGCCTGACTCGTGACTATCTTTCATGGCTTCTAACCTTTAGCATCCAATTGATGTAACGCTTTCACTAGCCGGGACTAATCATTGCTCACAAATTATGAAACTGCTCACAAACATATAGTATGCAGTAACTGCATGTTCTGTTTATTGGAGTTCCGGGAGTTTATGGAGCCGTTAATCTCCAGACAGGAATGTGGAGTACTTCAAGACTAAAAACCTCTTATTGGCAGCACGAAGGTGCCAAACTTAATGAATATCTCCACGTTCGCAAAAATCTTCATAACTATATAACAAGATTCATGGCTAACGACTTCCATGGAAACATTGCAGATATTTCTGCGACTGGTGTACGAACTCACGGTCCAGATCTTCGGACACTCATTTGTTCCAGTCAGATTAAAGGTATGGATAACGCATGGCCTTCAAAACCTTGGCGGCATCCATGCTGGATGCGGAATATCGTCCATTGTCTGGGCAATCTATGCTATGGTTGAGCTCTTCAGGCACCGAGAAACAGTTCCAACTCCTCCGGTCGGCATCCTGTTTGGGGTCATCTTCCTTCTCCTCATCAGCTGCCTTGCAGCACTTCCCTTCCTCAGGTAAATATTAGCCATGACAAACCTAAGTCCGATATAAGCGAGAAGAGTTATCCGCCATGAGATCGGAGACTCTAACATTCATTATATCGAGGGTTTTCACATTGTGAATTGCGCATCATGTCTTGTCTCTCTTTGAAATATTCTCTAGACTACTCATGTGATTGATCATTCTAGCATATCCATCGCACTTGCTTAGAAGACACAAACCAAACTTTAGATTTCTTGCAATTCACTCACCACAAAAGTGCCAGAGTCACTAAAGCCGCCTTGTCTCATCAGTAAGTGGGGATCTGTGCAGGCATGCTCATCACAATGTCTTTGAGAACCTCCACCGGATCTGCGGGTGGTCCGCCTTGGCGCTCATCTGGAGCTTCATTTTCCTGATGGCGAGTTACGATCCGACCAGGGATCTCTACGACTTCAGCCCGGACGGGAGGAGCCGCCTGGTGCACCGTCTAGACATCTGGTTCGCCGCCGCGCTCACGCTCCTGGTGTTCCTTCCCTGGGCCCTGATCAAGAAGGTGCCAGTGCGCACCTGGATCGCTCCGGACAAGTCCCTCTCCCTGGTCACCTGCCCGGACGCAGTCCCCTTGGGCACCTTCGCACGCGTTGCGCGGGCGCCTCTCAAGGACTGGCACGCCTTCGGGGCGGCGTCCGATGGATTCTCGGAGCACACTCTCATCTGTGGCGCCGTCGGGGACTTCACCAAGGGCCTTGTGAGCGACCCGCCTTCGCACTTGTGGGTGAGGCGGGTGCGGTTCGCAGGGGTGACGTACCTGGCGAACTTGTACACCAGGGCTGTGTTTGTGGCGACAGGCTCCGGGCTTGGACCGTTCCTTTCGTTCCTCATGCAGCCGACTACTGTGGACTGCCATCTGATATTCATCGCCAAGAACGTCGAGAAGATTTATGGCCCACTTGTGAAGGATGTGCTTAGCAGGTACGTCGTGGACCAAAAACTACATATTTTTCTCCGTGATGTATGCCCTGTCAGTCGTCTTCTTCATGCGTTTCGTAAGGCTGTACGCGTCAGGTTGGCAACTTGGCAGTTTTTGGAACTTGAGGATCAAAACTCCTAGATTCCATTTCTCCGTCACTTCAAAGAACTTAGGATTTTTCTGTAATTTAACCATTTCTCCAAATGTAGATGAGCTCTACTCTGTAGATGCAGCAGACATGTTAGACCGATCACATGGTTACAAACCGATAAAAGAGATGGTACGATTGAGAATGAGAAAAGCACTAGTACGGGATGGCTGACCCAAATCACCCTTCCACGCGCATGTTTCTGCGCCCCCTTGACATGCATCCTTGGAAAGTATGTGGACGCATTATATTGTATGCGTCAGATTCGCAATTTTCACCAAAGAAATGTCGATTTTACAGTGGTCAAAACAACTCCATGGGCCATTTGTACTAGTGTAACTGTGTATGGACATGCAGGGAAACGATACCGGTGGGGTCAGGCCCTCCAATTCTGCGGCCTAATCTCCGGCCTGTGCAATATACGTATAACTATAATGGCCTTCTCTAGATCAGTTCAATCCACGAGGAATATATCATGCAACATGATTATAACGGTTTACCTGGATTTCCGCAGGTTTCCACAGGAGAAACTTATTGTTCACGACACGGCTACCATGGGCCGCCCGGACTTGGTGAAGCTGGTGGTTGGCAGAGTGAGGGAGTGTGAAGCTGATATAGTCATTGTGACCAGCAACCCTTCAGGCAGCAAAACAGTCGTTGATGGATGCCGGGCTGAAGGAATTCCTGCTTTTGGTCCAATTTGGGACTCATAATCCGGAATGCAGTTGCAGGATGACATACACAAAATTTTCCGAAGAGACTTTGTGGATTGACCCCTAAAGGACCGTGACTCCAAAACTGCCTCAAAATCTTTGATATTATGAGACTAATCTATGTATACAGATTTTTGCTACTTTTGTAGGTTCTTGAATTCTAGTACAACAAGAAGACACTCAAAAAATGGTTTCTATGCACTATTTATTATAAATATTGAGGGCTACTGAGAATTTTCTTTCATTACAGTCTACCTCAAGAAATTGCACTATTCAACTCTATAATATCACTATTTAGCTCTACATTCAATACCCTTCCATGTTGCCTTAAAGTCCAACTTTTGATGTTTAAAGCCTCATAACTGTCCTATTAATTCTAGATTAAAAAATAAAAATATCTCCACAAAGCTTTTCAAAATAAGCATTCACAATTTCACATTAGAATAATAATTTTCACATTTCTTTTTTTAGGAACCTATCCTAACTTTGAAGTGATCCCCTAATGTTAAAATGTTCTTAGTAAGGGCTTAACAGTGCATGGATTATGCAACAAATATATATTTATAAGCGAAATCATGAAGACAATCTTTTCATGGGTTACGGGTCCGGTTAGAGTGTCGAAAAGGACTGTCTCGGTGTGTTTACAGCAATGTTGCACACTTTCCCCCTTCTCCACCACCGTCTACAATTCATTTAGCCCCGGCAAACACAAAACTATGTTCACTTATCCTATGATTAACCTATAGAAACTAATTTTAACAAAATTGAAGATGTTTTGGGTTTCCTTTCATGTCCTTGATTCCAAAATCCGGAATTTGTCTTAATTCTGGGTTTTGAGTAAAAGGAACCATCCGGACAATTTAATTGTAGTATATTGTTCTAAATTTTGGTATGGTCGTATGAATATGTTTGAGTAGTATAGATGTGAATCTGAAAATTGTAGAAGAGTAATACATTATGCAATATACCAAATAAAAAGCCCAATTTTGGATTTTTTGGATTTTTTACCATAAAAGTCAATTACCAATGTTGATTAAGAAATCAATGTAATATTTTGTTTCTTACTAGAATATGTGAATATGATTATGGCATTAATTTAGTCAAAATTGTCATATTTCACATGATGTAGTATGGGTGTGTAAAAAGTCCTTAAAAGGACTTTTTAAGGACATGTTATTTCTGAACGGTTTGAGGAAGTGTGAAAAGGGTTTTATATGTCATCATTTTTATGTAAAGAGAAGGAATGGAGGGAAAGGGAAATTGAAGAGCCAAAGAAAAGAAAGAAGCTCATCATGATATTTAAGAGGGGAGCCTTTAAGAGGAAGTGTAGTTTTAAAGAAATGAAGGATGATGGTGGGAAAGGAAGTGGGGGGAGAAAATGGTGGGAAAGGATGCGGTGGCCACTTGAGTGTTTGGTGGCCAATGAAATGGCCACAAGTGCATGTCCACTCGAGTGCTTGTTGTGCATGTGCACTTGAGTGCATTTCCACTTGTGACTTGAGTGCTTGTTGTGCATATACCCTTGAAGGCACGTCCATTTGAAACCTTTAATTAGCCATTTTAAGAGGAAAAAATATTCATATAATAAAAAATAAAGAAACTATAAATTAGAGAATAAAAAAACATAAAAATTGTAACCACGAATTGAAAAGTGGATCAGATTTTTTTAATAAAAATCGACTTCAAACGATAAAACTTAAATATTACGGTTTCTCAAACAAATGAAAAAACAAAAATAAGATAGAATATAAATAAAAATGGAAAGTAAATAAATAGACAATAAGGTCTTCAAGTAGATGATTTAAAATCATTTTTAAAAAAAGGGGATTTTAAATGGATTAAAAATTAAATTAAAATAAAAAATCAGTACATCGTCATAGTGAAAAATTAGAACTTGCTAGAATACAAATATAACAATGTCAACAAATAAATGAGTAGAAAAAAGGGTCAATGATGGACTACAAATCCTTGACCCTAGATCCTAGACCCTATACCCTAGACCCTATATCCTAGACCTTAGACCCTACACCCTATAGACTAGACCCTAGACCCTAGACCCTAGACCCAATACCCTACATCCTATACTGTAGGTGAACCTCTAGTTTGGCTTAAAATAATTAGAAATATTACTTTATTATTTCTATTCACTTGAACGTTATAATTTTACAAATGAAAAACATCCAACAATTGAAATTTGAATCAGTTCTTCTAAACCGGGTTGCATATTGAATTCCATACTATGCCCCATCCGCACTAATGGGACCCCAACAACAATAATTAGGGTCCCCAACAAGAGCTAAAGGGGCCCCAACAACAGTGGCTGGGGCCCCCAGCAATAGCTCCTGGGGCCCCAACAACAGTCGCTGCGGCCCGCAGCCATAGCTGCTGGAGCCCCAACAACAGTCCCTGGGGCCTCCAGCAATAGCTCCTGGGGCCCCAACAAGAGTCGCTGGGGCCCCTAGCAATAGCTGCTGGGGCCCCAACAACAGTCGATGGGGCCCCCAACAATAGCTGTTGGGGTCTCAACAACAGCTGTTGGGGCTCCTACAACAATGTCTTCGTCTTTTTGTCTTTGTGTTTTTGTCTTTTACTTTCAACACAAAATTGAACATACTTTTACATTTTAATAATTTTAGAAAAAAATATATATTTTTATAAATTCAAATTGATACTTACATTGTAAATTTATTATTACAGCAAAAAAAGTGAAAGCTTGTAGAATTGGCGCCTGCTTTGCACCGCATTAGTCCAACCATTTTAATGTAGTTTTAAAACTACAAACTATATTAAAAAAAAATGTATCATCATTCACTGCGCACTTAACTGCCCGGTTGGCTACAGTGTTTCTATAGTTCACTGCACGCTTGACTGCGTGGTTGATCGCTCCGTGGATCACTGCGTAAATTATGATTTTAGTAGTATGATGAACCATACAAAAAATAAAAATAAATTTGATTCCACTGCTTTAAATTAATCCAATTGCATTTTTACAAAGATTAGGAAAAGAAAAATGGAATACAAATATTTTTAGAATATTTTTAATGCAATTATTCTATACATCAAATAAATTTTGTCCAAGCACTGTGGAATATGATACAAATGAATTAACCCCTAAAATTCTTGGCGATTTTCTTGTCAAAAACACTTCAAAACTACATATTCTAGTAAAAGAGAAGGTAAGAGTAAAAAAACTCTTCCATTACTATTTTAAACCTTAAGATATTAATTTAGAGTATGACAAAAACAAGTGGTAATTTTCTCAAATTTTTTCACCATATGAATTAGAAGATTATAGTATGTGAAGTGAAAAACATAGTCATTTTGGGACCATTTAAAACAGGATCAGCACACTTTGTTTTCTCATGAAAAAATATCTCTTGCATCTTTTCTTTTGAGGAGATTTTACCAAATAAAAATAGACCATATAAGCTATACTTTCCCCAAATTTCAAATGAAATAATAGTGTGTAGCATTCTCAAATTAGTATTGCAAGTAGAAGGGATTTAAAACTTGCTTATTTGCATTTTATTTTTTTGTAAATTGTGGATCTTGAAAATTCAAAATCCAAACGGTGAAATCAAAGTTTCATACTCCTTTTCAAAGTAGAAAAAATTTAAAGTACAAAAAAACAAAATCTCTATCTTTTATATGGCAAAGAAGAATTTTTTTTGGCACCTTGCCCGAAAAGGTGTGAGAACTTTGATTCTCTTTTAAAAAAAAGCATCAATTCCAAAAGTAGTTTTTTTTTCAAAATCACCAAATAGTATAATATTAGCTTCTTGTAAAAAAAATCATAAATAATGGAGTGTTTTTGCTATGTTGCCCGAGGTGCCCGACGAGTAGGAATTTTTACTTTGGGCATCATATTTTTTTTTTCCAATGTCCAAATGATGAATAAATTAGATCCGCATGAAGCTCTAACATTACCACACCTTCAAAAAAAGTTTCAATAAAATATATCTAAAATTGACATCATAGAAACCTGCCCAAATTCTCAAAAAACCCGTTTTGGGACAATTGTCTTTTAGGGGTTAAACATTTTTGTATTTTGATGTCATTTGTGAAACAGTGCTACGATACCAAGATCAGTTCATTTAATATCTTTCATGTGGCATTTTCCAAGTCCGTCAAGGACTTGAAACTGTCATTATAAAGAATTAGATCGGACTCTAGAATGTACGGTTGTTGAACAACAGATATTGACGCATTTGGGTTGTACATGACACACAACAAAGGATGACGTGCAATGAGCGAGCTCTGGGCCATAAGATGGGCGTCGGGAATCAACGACGACGTTTCACTCCAGATCATCGATGGCCAAATGTGCGCATGAGGAGAGGTAGACGGCTGCGATTCCGTCTCTCTCTTGTCGTAGGGTTTATCTTTGGAGTTCCGTTGTTCTGCATGCAGCGGAATTCATGCTGTTCTATTGTTCCGAATTGCTTCCATGGCGTTTACGGCATTGGTATGCGGAATGTGAAGTATCACGTGACATGTTGACAGTCTCGAGATAGAATAGTTCAAAGAAAATGTTTGGAAGCGTCGGTTTTGTTTGAGCTTCTGTTCTTAGTTGTTAAGTGCTCAAATGGATTACCTTGTCACCCAGCTCAACCTCTCGTCCTGTCTTCACCATAGCCCATCGATGCCCTAGTCAAGCCCAGATCTCCCTCAATTAAACTCCAGAGTGAGCGTGTGAAAGATTGGATGATGAGTATTCAGGCTCGAGATAGAATAGTTTTTGGAACTTTAGTGTTATTAGAGGTCTACGTTTGATTTTTGTAGTTTGTTAGGATAACCATTGCTATATGCGCCATGACTTCGTCAAGCATGACGGCTAAGCAAAGGGAGGCGATAGTCAATGCCCTGAGGATTTCTGCAGCGAGGCAAAAGAACACCGAGTGTAGGCGCAAGAATAGGGTCTTGGAGAGAATTCGCCGAAATGCGACTCAATTAGTTGCGGCATCTGTTGACAATTCAGAATGTTTGCGCTTGAGTCTATTGCATAGAGCTGCTGCCGCCCATGCCAAGAAATTAGCCATTAGTATCTGTGAGGAAACAGGGGCAAGGGGAGAAGAATACCAATGAATCTTGGTTCAGAAATTACTTGAGCAACCAGTTCTTGAAAATGTCGTTCTGGAGTACGTTTCGCGGAGACAAGACCTACAGCTCTGTCAAGTCGTCTGTGATGGGCTTGCACAGGCCTAGTCTGGGTTAAAGTATGGAATTGGAAAGGATAGGACGTTAGCACGGAACGTTATAGAAGCAGCCGTTATATCAATCGATGATGACAGGTGCATGAGAGCCGCTGCCACTTGTGTTGGAATGAACAAGAGAACCGTGCATCGTGCACTTCAACGTAGAGCTCTCCTTAACGAGTCTTGCGATGGGGAGGTTTGGGCTAAGCTTTACAGGCGGAAGCGGAAGGATGCTTTGGAACAGTGCGTTGTAGATCAAGTAGTGACGTGGTGGACGGAGGAGACTAGGGTGAGCCCCTGCAAAAAAGATGTGAGGAAGAAAAGGATTGGGTTCAAGACAACCGTCTCACATGCAACGCACTGGCTTGAGGAGAGTCAAGTAAGCAACCTTCCACCTGGACATTTCACTTCCTTTGTTACACGCTGAGTCTTTCTATTTTGATTTAGGTTGATAGTTGTTGTGTCAATCCATGATTCCATGAAGTAGAAACGTCCTCATTAGAGCCTCTGCACTCAGATTACGTCCTGTCCAGGGTACAGGTTGAACACAACCCTACTTAAGGTCAGGATTGAAAGTTCCTATTCGAACTTTGATGTGGTGCATGTGCAGCGGCGTTTTGGGTGGAGTATGTACAGTTCGGTAAAGTAGACTTAGAATCGGATTTCTATGTGGGTCTGTTATTGGAGTCCGTGCCTTGAAACCTCCGAGACAGTACATTAAGCTAAAATTCCGGGCTCTTAGCACTCCTCCCTTTAGTCCTGATCAAAGTGTGTACATTCAATTAGAATTTCCAGCCCAAGCGTTGAGAGCAACTGCCAAGTCCATAATTCCTTTAGTGATGATTGAATGTCCAGTCCAGGATGTACAGACTTCAAAGTCCGCGCTCATAAAAAACATGTTTGGATAGAATTGCCGACATGAGCATTAGAGTCCATGTCAATTTAGAGTAATGAGATGTACTTCCGGAATAAGTCCAGATTCAGAGTCCTAATGAATTCGAGAACCAGCATCCATGAGCCAGGAATCCGGACTCAAGAATGCTTGGACACAGGAATGCTTGGACTTAAGAATCCGGACTCCAATATGCATCCAACCTCATGAATGCTCTAGCACCAACGGACATTCACCATTCCGGACTTTAATCCGGAGCCTGGACATCCAGATACTGGGCGTTGACATCCCAAGTCTGCCAGTATATTTAGTGACGCTCTCTGTTGTCATCTAATTAAGTGGTCTTCTGATGCTTCTTTTGTCTTTGTAGTTGGACTTTTATACACGATTCCGGGCAGCAAACGAACACTATAAGAAACCCGTGTTTTTTGTTATGTCCATAATCATGTCAGCGTGTTTTTTTGATGTCTTGGAGCTAGCCAATAATGTCCCCGTGAACGTGAAGATGTCCACGCGTCAATAATGAACAGTGGAGGTGGGAGGGTCCCGAAACGCGCGTGCGAAATAGGAGACGCGACGATGTCTCCAACAATGCGCCTGTCTCCGAGGACGTCATTGAGGACATCTTGGGTGACGCAAAACTGCCATGCTGGCAGCGGACAAGCGTTTCACCTAGGGTAAGAATGTCGAAGTTACTGCTGTGCAAGGTAGAAAGCAGCCCAACGTTAAAAAAAATAGCGAAACAGGCAGCGGTCTGCAAGAGGAGAAAAAAAAGGGCACAAGCTTTATAAAACAAGATTTTTTTTTTTTAAAAATAAAAAAAATAAAGTATGTAAAATTGAAGAATATTCTGATTATATTTATTAACTTTGATCCACTGAAATTTTTGATTTGTCCACTTCGTATCAAAATGGTTTCCAAAATAAAATTTAATTTTAAATATTAAAAATACAAAATATTAATTAATATTATAATAATATTTTATAAAAACTGATTATTCTGTAATTAAAGCGGACATATTAAATTCAGTACTGTATATTTAAATATTAAATAATATTTATTAATTAATATAATATTAAAATACCACTTTTCTACCAAAACCAGAATTATAAAGAATTTAGGGTGATTTTGTAAAGTCCTTGGTGGCTTATCCATGTGGACATATTATAATATATTTTGTAGTTTACAACACTTCATCTACATGGCAAACACAATTCCATGTCGGACAAGGTGACACGTCATTCTGTGTATAGGTCCACGTCACTTGAGACATCCAATTGAAGATGTCTTGAGTAACGTCTACATGTCTTTGAGAACATCCCATAGAGACGTCTCTGAAAACATCAGCAGTGTTTGGCAAAACATTGACATGTCCTGAAAAACATCATCGTGTCTTGCAAAACATAACCATCAAGTAGGATGAATTTCGTCAAGTTCATTGGATGAATAGAGGCGGCGAGGGTTACCTGCTACAGCCATAGTTAGGTCATGAGGCGGCTAGGGTTAGCTGCTGCAACCATAGTTAGGTCATGAGACCTTTAAGTAGAATTTGAGGTTGCACAAAGCTCACTTTGGCCTCCATTTCTCCAAGTAGTTAGAGTTTAGAATGTAGAGGTTGGAGTTTTAGAGTGTAGACTGAGTTTACAAGTTAGAATGTTAGAGTTTAGAGTGTAGAGGTTAGAGTTTAGAGTGTAGAGGTTAGAGGTGCAGTGTTGGACATGCAGTGTGCTGTGAGCAACATATAGACGTGACCATGTTGTAGAAGACGTATGCCGCAGCACTTAGGAAACGCAGGGATGTCTTTTGAAACATCCCTGTGTCCATGGAGACATATTTTAAATTGCGTGTATATCATATTACCACATTTGCAAGTAGGCCAGTAAGCATGAATTTGGATGAATGTACATGTTACATGTATGATGAGGTATTCATGTCTTGTACTCATGTCTTTTACAACATACTCATGTCTTGTACAACATACTCATGTCTTGTACAATGTATTCATGTCTTGTACAACATCTCTCGATGTCCCTCCAAAACACCATCACATACACAACATCAGCAATACCATGCATCAGAGGATGTCACGTCAGACACGCATAAGTTCTTTGAGACGTCTGCGATGACACCCTCATTGCCGACGACCATGGGTCGGCAACGTATTGGAGGACGCGATCATGTCCATCGCCACGTCCTCTAGGTGTCGTAGTCTAGTGGTTCGTTATTCTCAAAATTAACCGAAATTAACCTTAAGCAAGCCCACCTTACCAGATCGTTTCTAGGGATTTTTATCGTGCATCAAATTCTTTAAATCTTAACAATAATTCACACATAATACCTCGGCACATCCCGGAGGATGGCTTCCCCGGTACCTTAGTCACCGATAACAAGTAACCAAATGTGTTTCAGTTAAACTCTGTTGAGCGTCAGAGTAGATTTCCGGTAAGTTTTTACAGTGCCCGGAAAGTCACTGCCCTCCGTTCTCGCAGTCCAGAGGCCACAATATCCACAATCTAACCCTACACCTTGAAAGAGTTAAAAAGGTCGCAGCCGGTTAACCGGTCTTCACAATCTACCGGGAACTTGTTCCGGTAAACCGGTCACGCAAGCCCGGGTTCCAACTACAACCACACCCAATGAATCAAAGCAAGAAGATACAAGACTCACAACAAGTTAGTACTAAGCAAATCATATGAGCAAAACAACCTTCCACGGGGATCGTCGGAACTCATCCACTGCAAGGGTAATAATCCCGGAATTCACCGGACTCAGGCTTAGCCGGGATGACTCCCGGTGTACCGAGAGAAGGGGTATGTCACCCCCTACTCCCCACCAATCCGAACACTTCCCACTTAAAGGAGGCTATCATAAATAGCCGTGGGCTTCCCGGATCCCATCCGGGAAAGCAACTCTTCCCGGTCCCACAGGTGAAAAATCTAGAGCACAAGTCCCGGACCTCACTCTACCTATCTAACCCGGATATCCTAGCCCCTCGGGATGTCTCTACTCACACTCAATCACTTAACACACAACAAGTCACAACCTTGCACACCTAGCAAAGATACACTAGGAGGACTCAACCCTCTCCCGGTCTACTTACACAAGCTCAACAAAGACTCTAGACACAAGCAATGAAGGCAAGACACAAGGAGATCAACAAAGAGAAGAGTACATAACACAAGAGCCCAAGGCCCTTAAGTACACAAAGGCCACTAGCTACCCTCCAAAACTAGATCCCCAAAAGGTGGAAATGGCATCTAAAGAGTGCACTAAAGTCAATAGCTACGCTCCAAAACTAGACCGCAAAAGGACGAAACGGCATCTAGGAGGTGCACTAAAGTCAATAGCTACCCTCCAAAAGTAGCTCCACTAAAAGATAAAACGGCATCTAGATCCTAAAATCAAGGGTAGCCTAGTCACCGGCGGATTACTGGTAGACCGATAAACTGGAAGACCGGTAGACCGGAAGACTCCTGGTCCGGCGGTCCCGGAACCGGTGAACCTTTTCCTAAGAAAAATAAGTAGCCGGAGAAACCACTCAAGTGGTAGTGACCGGGTGCGCAATAGGGCCCCATCGACATCACTACTCTCACCTTAGTGTGTAATTCTAGCAACTTAAAACGACTTCTCACCAACCGGTGAGGTAAATCAACACATCACATATAACAAAGACTCAACCGGAAGACTCTTCCGGTTGAGACGTATAGAGATTGTCACCACGTCTGGAAGTACCATCAAGGTCAAGAGAATCCCCCGGGAGGTCAGATGTCTCAACCAGGAGGTCTACCGGTGGAGTGGCGATATCCACCGGAAGGTTGGGTGTATCTATAGATACATGCGGAGTCTCTTTAAGCTCGATTAGTATAGCCGCATAGGACTCCACCAAAGACTCCGAGGTTGAGGAAGGGAGGTCTACCGGTTCCTTCCCGGTAGAAGTTACCGGGAGGCTTCTTTTTCTCTCATAGACCTTCAAGCCCCACCTTTAGAGGATGGAGAATCCACCTAACTCACCGGAGAGCCATGTTGTCCCGGGTAGACAAAATCCTCAAAATGCATGTACTTCCACCAATCTCCCTATTAACTTGTCACAAACTCTGGTCCGGCCCGGAAACACAAGTCTACCGGTCAACCGGTAGACAACTCCGGAACACTTTGCTAGAGTATGTGGATATGGGTGTCTCACACATCTAGCAACATACTAACAATACAAGGTCACATATAATGATAACGAGGAGAAGACTTTGGAGACAAGGACTTAGAAAGAGGTTCTTCCCGGTTGACCGGGAAGACCGGAAAAAAGATAGGAATTGTGGACAAGACCTAAAATGATATGAGGAGGGAGACAACTCAAGATAAAAACTTGCCACAAGACTAGGACAATCGACAACAACTACACATGTAAACAACACAATGAGGTCTAGATGAAGTCCCCGGGGAGGACTTTTTCTCTAGACCGGGGAGGATATTACCGGGGAGTCACCCCGGGTAGACAAGAGAGGAAAAGACTCACAAACAAGAAATTCTCACAAACAAAAGAAACCCAACATGGGCAAGAGTCACCTTTGTTGTTGCACCCGCAACCTCCTTCCTTTGTCTCTTTTATCTTCTCGCTTCGGCCACAAATTTCCTCCACTTCCACAAAACCCTAAAATCTCCACCAAACCGTAGCTCGCGCACCTCTTCCACCAAACCGTAGCTCGCGCACCTCTTCCACCAAACCGTAGCTCGCGCACCTCTTCTACCAAACCCTAGTCCGCGCACCTCCAAGACACTTGAAAAGCCTCCTCTCCTTCTTCTTCTTCCTCCTTGTTGCACCACCTCTTCTTCACTCCTTTGACTACTTCTTCAAACTCCAACTCCAAAAAGACAAAATAGAGAGAGAGAGAGAACCTATGAGAGAGAGAGAACTAGATAGGGAGATAGAGGAGAAAATTTGGGGGGAGGAGAGAAGAGTTCTGGAGGAGGGAAAGAGTTTTTGGAGAGGACAGGTGAAATTTCGGGGAATGAGAGGCCGACCATGACGGCTGGAGATACCTGGGCTGCTGCCCGGGTGATACCCGTGTACCTGGGTATCAGCCCATACCCGGGTTGGTACCCGAGCTAGTTCATACCCGGGTTGGTACCCGAGCTAGTTCATACCCGGGTTGGTACCCGAGCTAGTTCATACCCGGGTATGTATTTTTTTAATTTTTTAATTTTGGAATTTTTTCTTTTCTTTTTCTTTTTCTTTTATCTTTTTCTTTTCTGTCTTTTCTTTTCTTTTCTCTACCACTACTACTAATTCAAACAAAAATTAGCATCTAGAAGAACTCAACTACTTCTAACTACCTTCTAAACTCAACTAGTTAATTTAGATTTAAGTGGTGATTTTAGACTTACGTCCCAGGATATCTCCCGGGACTCTTTTGAAATTGTTTCCCGGGACTTAAATTAGTGATTTTAAGACCTGGTTTTATCACCATTATAAACCTAATTAACTACTTAAGCATTTCCCTATTTTCTCTATTCGCTATCTAATCTAATTTCACACAATACTAACTATTTTTCTACTTAACTAATACTAAAAACCCTATTTTAACTAATTTTTTTGGTAGGGGCGACCAAGTGGAAGTTTTAGACTCCCACACTAGGGCATGGCAATTGCCAATGTTCAACGAAATCAGCATCAAAATCCAGGTAGCGTTGGCGTAGACGTCGAGCAGGACATGTCCACGTCAACCCGGGACGTCTTAAAAAAACACAGCCATGTTACCAATGACGTCCCGACAAACACGAATCTGAAAAATAACCACGCAAATCTCTGCTGACGTGGCCTGCCACGTCACTCTTTCCCGGGTCCAGGTCAGACGCCACGTCAGATTCCACGTCACCATTGGATCGGATGAAATTCTTGGCCATGTGGCACTGCCTGTCATCCTGCCGCTTAGGTGTCGTCTACGTGGCGCCCAGTTGGCACCATTTCCAGCCTCCCAAAATCTCCGTAAATCGTCACAGGGATGTCCTCGCGTTTTTGGTGATGTCCCCACGCGTTATAGCGTGTTACACGCGTTGGTACGTCAGAGGAATGTAAATTCGGATGTCTACATGTCTCTTGGGACATGATTCAGGACGTGACAAAAAACACGGGTTTCTTCTAGTGCAAAATCTCACCGTATCTTATGTGGCGTTCAGAAGACTAAAGCCGTTTTTTGTGAAGCGCCTCACAGACTTCGAAATGTTGTTGTTGTCGATATCATCAAGAGATGCAGGAGATAACACTCGGTTTCAACAACATGCGTGCAACCAAGGTACATGTTGAGGCAGGTGAGAGCAGCTGTGGTTGTAGATGTGCAGGTTTGTGCACCAATTTGGGATCGTCCACGGCAGCGGAAGGTATTGTATCTTGTCAAATGGCTCGTCACAGATTCAAGCGAAGTAGCAAATTCTGGAAGCAATCACTATGTCCTCCGCCAAAGGACAGTGAATGGCATTTGAAGACGTGTTTAAAAGGAGAGTGTCTGCCTTGCGGATTCCACCTCATTCTGCTATGTGACAGGGAGCTAGACCCGCTCAATAGTACTACAATGACATGGAGGCGTTTTGAGATGGTATCCGCAGGCTCAAAGACAAGGAAGGGCGATCCGAAGCAAGTCATTCGCCTGGAATATAAAGTCACGATACCAAGAGACTTTCTTATTTATGCGGCCCGGAAGATCAAACAACTTGTTTGGCATCAATTTGTTGCACAGTGGCAAGATACCCAATTTAAGAAGTCTGTTCAAGATCTAAAGCAAGGCGAGCTTTTAAGCTTGATTGATTTTGCAGAGAATTATAGTTACAAAGGCCAATCGGAGATTCAGAGTCAACACTGGTTTTATTTTCAGTGCACAATCCTTGTGCACATCACTTACCAGGTTAATGATGGGCACGACCCAGACGATCCTCAGTCAAAACGATTGCGCACAGAGTACCTCTACTATATAAGTGACGACCGTGTTCATGACTCTTTATATGTCCAACATTGTCTCATGTTGCACTGGAGGTTATTGGTTGACGCAGGTAAAACCGTAAAACACCATCTCGACATATTATTTGGAGCGACGGATGTGCCAGCCAGTTCAAAGGGGCAAAGGCATGGTTCTTTGTTGCAAGGTAAGTGCTTCAATGTGTGATCCCTGGCCTCTGTATTCTTAACCAGAGCTTGTATTTAAAAAACAACTATTGTTAGATTGGTTTGGGCAGTGACATGAGGTATTTAATTTTGCATAGGTTTAGTTCAAGGTCTTTAAGTTTCCGTGGCTACGCTGTTTTAGTGCTCAGATGACGTTGCAATTAAAACACGTAGGTATCATTACTTAATACTTAGTTTTAAGTAAATATAGTTGGTCCGACAATTTGATCAGATAGTACTACTCGAGGTCATGTGTTTCTGGCTCTAGATGCTTTGGAAGGACTGAACAAATAGAATCAATGTATGAACTTGTAAGAAGTATCAGCATTTATGGAGACATTGCGGCCATTTCAGACTAGCCATATGTGCGTACAAGTGCGTGCTTACTTGGAACTTCTCAGAAATAGGTATCCTAGTCTAACGGCATCAGAAGATTTGCCCACTGGGTGCATGATGGACTAGAACTATTGGGGTACGGGGCATGGGAAAGGACCCCACGACGGTGCTGGAGCATGTGTGAAGCAGGCTCTGAGAAGAGAGCAGGTCAAAGAGGATAGCATGAAGCTCCACAACGCCACAGATGTAGTGAATTTTCTGCGTGTAGATATGAACTTACCGCATGCAGCATACCCCAGTGCCAAGCGGCACATAGTTAGACACTTTCACCTAATGGGAGTCGACGAAGTTCCACGTAATAAGCCATTAGCTTGTCAAACAGTGCCGGGGAGTAGAAGCATGCACTCAATACGCTCGGTTAGCCACACTCGCAATGTGCTCCTTGAGTGTAGGGACTTTTGCTGTTTTTGTACCGCTTGCAATCGGCACGGAAATGGAGTCTGTGTGGACAGTGGCCATGCACGGCAATGGGAACTGGTGACGCTACAACCGATAGTGAGTAACGATGTAGTGCAGGAGCCCAAAGAAGTTGACCCCAATTGGCTTGCTGAGACTGACGAGAATATCCTTGCTGCAGAGTGTCACGTTGGGGATCACTTTGCGATTGTGGCGGACAAAGAGAATCCAGATGACGACGGTGCAGAATTCTACGTGCTCCTCTGCAGTAAATCTATGTACATTTATCATGGAGAGTCAGTGCAAGATGCTTGGGGCACTGTAGTTGAGGACGGGGACGAGGTTCTGGAAGGGTACTATTACCGCCAACGAGGTCGACGCCCAAACTCATATGTCCTCCTACGGGATGCTGGAGTGGCCCATGTGTATTCACATCTTGTGTGTGCTACAAAGTTTTGTATGACTCAGGTGCCGTACAAACAAAAGGGCAATGTCACTGTCTTTCAGCTCAGCGATAGTACGTTGGAACATATAGCTATAGTCTTACAGAGTCGTCGCGAACACGAGGAGCTTAGTACACGAGAAGAAGAGCATGAGGATTTAGACAGCAGTAGGGACTCTGGTTCTTCTAGTGACGAATCAGATGATTGACGCGCCTGATGGACCATGGACAGATACTGGTCAATGCAGTCTTTATTCAATCTCGCGATGTTTTGATTGTAGGTATGACTTCCTTGTTTTCTTGAATTTCCATATGAGATTGCTTCTTGTTTTGTGTTACTAATGCGTAGACTCTGTTTGGCAATCTGTTAAAACTAAACCCATTTTCGACACTTTATCAATGAACCTAAATTCTTCCATGGCAAGATAAATAAGTGGCAACCGGAAACTGCTCCACTGCTCGTCTCAAACTGTGTGAAATATAAATGCCTCTGTAAGTGTAAACAACAAATCAGGGATTAGAGCAACTTGCCTGTTTGATGAGGGCACGCTTCCAAAGCTTTGAGGGGTCCAACATCAATGATATACTGACCTCGTTGGTGGCCACCACATCTACTGAAATTTCCAACTCTTTAAATGTAGTGAAAACCTGAGAGGAGTGGCGACATGCAAAGAGTCAAACTCTTTCCTCTAAATCCAACACAAAAGAACTTCAACGATCTGGATCTCGTACAGAACGAATAATCTACAAAGAAGTTGGACACGTCCAAATAGGAGAAGACTGTTTTTCCAAACCTTCGCCAGAAACCCGACTTGCCCAAGCATACGCACGTGTGCTTTGGATGTCCAACATTGTGACATCCTTTTTCAGAACTATGCTCGTCATCTCTGCCTACAAATGCAACACACAGAGAAGAAGTGTGAAAAATAGCCCACTCATGTGAACTTCAAAGATCTGCATAATCTGCTCATCCAATCATGGCCTATCAATAACGTCCAACAACAAAAGAAGATGTAGAAGCGGAGACGACAGGACATGACTCCACACTAACCACAGGAAACAAATTCACATTTATCATAGTTCTCCACTAAACTCTTATAAAGACACATACATTGAGATATACAATATCATTACCTTGCTCATGTCACGTTCCCCTATGATGAGGGTGCCATGTGCCTACGGGTTGTACAAATTCTTGACCGTACAAGTATATTCGCATCATGGGCAGGCCTCATGGACTGAGGATGCAACACCTAGAACCACAATGTACAGTACCCTCACACAAGTATACGTACTTTTTTGATTTTGTACGTTTCCACACTACACTGCTGCCAACTTTGGCACCCTCCTGAGGGCTGAAAAATTGTCAATTTACCATGAAATTTTTGGCACAAGTTCACCTTTATGTTGACAACATGTGTGCTAGATTTCAAGGCCAGAAGATGAATACAAATATATTGATAACATTGCAACCATGGAACTTGCTGTTGAGTAATCACCAGTGCATCCAAACAAAGAGTTGGTTGTTGTATGTGGCTCATTGCTACCAGCCACCAGAAGCATAGGGACATGCTTAAACTAACCGTAAACAATGCTGCAACACATTGACAATTCTTGATGCTAGGACAAATTTTACGATTAACATTCCGCACTACTATGCAAAATGAAAACGAGTTTGTAACACAATGCAATAGCAAGATGGAAAATAACCAACAAGAAGGGCGGAAATCACAATTCCAAGCACTTGACATAGTGGAGGAGTAAAACCAACACTATAAGAAACCCGTGTTTTTTGTGACAGGGCAACTAACGTGCAATTATGTTTTGTGCAGCATCCGGCACGTCAACGTTGACGTCCAAAAAAATCCGTTAGAATTGACATGCGAAAAACATGCCAAAATCTCAAAAAACAAGCCCACGTTTTTTAAAACATCACAAAAACTTGGGGGTTGAAGGTGTTAAAAATCTGCCATGTGGCTGCCACGTCGCGTCCACGTCATCGCCACATGGACGGGCAGTGCCACATCCCCAAATTTTTCATCCGGGCCCTTGGTAATGTGGCCCATGATGTGGCGCATGACGTGGCATACGATTGTGACTAGGCTTGCATACGTGGACCCACCATTTTCTGACGTGGCACCTTTAAAATATGACGTGTCATTTTTAAAAATATGACGTGGCATGTCCAATCAGCATAGTTTAATGCATAATTAATTGTGGACAGTGTAAATTGGGACGTCATTTCTAACACAGTATGTTTTCTGTGACGTTCGTTATGACGTTTTCTGTGACGTTCGTTATGACGTTTTCTGTGGCGTTCGTTGAGATGGAGGTCACCAAAAGCAAGCACCAGGTCAGCAAAAGCAAGTGCCATGTCACCAAAAAGAAGCGCCATGTCATCAAAAAGTACCGTAACACAAAAAGTTTCTAGGGTAATTCAAATTCATCCAAATAGATGGATGAAAGTGAATCACTCTTGATTCAAGTGTGATGAGATAGGAGAGAAGGCCTTACATATATATACAATGGGATGCACAAGTGGTGACAATCCATATGGGATTATTGGATTTGTCATGGTGTTAGCCTCGTGTTAGCATAAACATTAAAATGTCACAGTAGACGTCCATCCAGACGTCTGTTCCAACATCTTCTTTGCCTACGTGGCAGCTGATTTCAACCTTGCCTACGTGGCACAAACATTTTAAAAAGAATCCAATTTCTACCTTGCCTACGTGGCTCAAACATGTTTTTTGTGATGTCAGTAACAACATCCACGTTTTTTGTGACGTCAGTAACGACATCCAGGTTTTTATTTTTGTAGGGGTCAGCCCATCTCTACTATATTTTAACCACTGGGCAGTGTTTTACGAGAGGTTGCAGTAACAATCTCAAAGTTACTCACAGTGAAACTAAAACCCCCTTGCCGACGTGGCACTGTCACCTTTCTGAGGACGTTGTCTAAAACATGACTATGTTTACTAGGATGTCCCGCAAAACAAATACGTTTATGCTAACATCTCTGCGTTTTTCCTGCGTTTTTTCCATGTTTGGTGCAACATCCACCAGAATCCGAGAGCCCAAGGCTCGGCCCGTTCGCAAAAACATGTTTTGAAAAACACACTTGATCACAGCTAACGTCACAAAAATCACGGGTTTCTTATAGTGCAATAGAATTTATTTGAAGCTCCAAATTAAGGGATTACAGTTGAATTCTAATAGCCGTAGATAGTTCAATATTAAAAATGTAGCCCTTTGATATTGCCTCGTTATTTCTAAATGTCCAATGTTGCTTTCGGCATATGCTACAGTTCTGTTGCTATGATACAATTTTTGCCAATTCAAACAAGCAAGCTATTACTCATAGCTACAACCGGTTTTCAATTAATCACAAAATTTTGCCGGGACTGTTAACCGCACTTGATTACCTCACGTGGCGCCTGTCCTGAGCTTCTTGCTATTGGAAGTCAAAACACCCCCCGCTTTGCTGCAATTGCCAACTGACATTGGCGCTGTCACCAAAATTTCATGCAAGGGTCGCTCCATAAGGCACGTATGATTTAGAGTCTCGATGTTCACTGATAAACGGCCACGCTTCTTAGAATACATCGTTGCCGGCCTCTCCAACTTAGTTTCAACATTTGACACAGTGGGTGGCTCAATGGACACAGTCTTCTGTCCACGTCGAGTAAAGGTCCTCTCTTGTGGCTCAGTCTCCACTACACTTTGCGCGGCAAGTTTAGTTACTCCCTCCTGCGGCTTCTCCTGAAGCTTCTCCTGAGGCTCCTCGAGTGCCACATCTCCAACCACTGTCCTCACGCCGCCTTCCGAGAACACGTCGTTGTTGCACCAATGCACAAGCCCGACACCATCATCGTCCTTGTCCCCAAGATCTGTCTCTTTCACTGCGGCACCAAAGACTGGAAAAAGCGATGGGCGTACGTTTGACTTCTGCGCAACAGAAATCCATCCCAATATTTGTTTCATGCACAACGGGCATTTATCTAGACCGGAAATGCACTTGAAGCAGCTGCGATGTCCACAAGCCTGCAAAGGGGTATATTATGGGATCAAAATTATATAATTGAAACACAATTTGGAATTATAAGTTGTGATCAGTACATACACTTGAAATTGAAAACAAAATCAACTGAAAAGCATGAGCACTAGATAGGGATTTACCGTGAGAGTAACCGCTGAAGGTTTGTTTTTGCACACAACGCACACCAAGTCACCCTTGCATTTTGAAGCACCGACATTCCCACATATGTCATTGGTCACACTAGATTGGGACGGAATGACAGCATTCTGCGAAGTCAAGTCGGGCTCGTCAGAAGAGAAGGGTGTGCTACTGTCGATGCCTCCTGCATTTGATGTCTGGTCCAATGTAGAGGATCTCTTTCTTATAGCTCCGACATTCACCGTACACTCAGTTCTTTGCGGAGACTCGCCGATTGGCTCCGAACTCCTCGCCGTTGAAGCTAAAGTAGTAGGGGTTGCAAATCCTTCCTCATGTGCGGGACGAGGAACATGAGCTTCATGCTCTATTGGTGGTGAACTTGGCTTCATTCTCGACACTGCAACCAAAAACAAAACCTAAGTAAGATGCAAAGCCTATGTACTCAAAAGTTTGTATTTGAAGAGTCCGGAAAGACACATAGTGTGTAAGGACACATGAGAACTTGAGTCTGTAAAGATATATAGCCCCGGCTCAGGAAAGAGACAGGACTCTTGAAACAAGAGTCTGTTCCTGTACATAGTTCCGGCTCCGAAAAGAGACAGGACTCCTGAAAGAAGAGTCCGTGCCGACACATAGTCCCGGCTCCGAAAGGCACAGGACTCTTTAGTCCGGAACCACAAAAAGCTCTCATAGTCTATATCTGTGAAAGTCATAGTTCCGTAATGACGGACATGTCTAGCCAAGGTACCAGAATTCAAAATCCGGAATTAAATGTCCGGACTTTTCACAGTTAGAACGGACAAATGATTTTCCCCACCGGAATGGAGTCGGACTTGCACTCATGGCACGGACTACAAATTTTTAGTCAAAGATACGCACTTGGAATCAGGACTGAAGACTCAAACTCACAGACTCTGAATTTTTTGGCAACACACTAACTCCGAGGTTGCAATCAAGGCACGGACTACGATGCTTCACTTTCGGCATGAACTCAGTAGTAATTCAGGACAAGAGAAAGTCAATCAGAGCAAGACTAAGTTATTGTGTAAAGGACCTGTATGTGGAATTGACAAACTCTAAATCACAGGCTAGGTTTCGGATTCCAAGCGCTTGGAAGATCTTGATTCACGAACGAGTCAAGACTCCGAACTTGGATTAAATCAAGAAGCATTCTTTGTAACTTAAAATTCAATGGACTCCTGCTCTTATTGATAGTTTCCACTTAAGTTTCCTTTCCAGCCGCTCTCAAGGACCCGACTCTTGGAATTCAAAAGCACGAATTATAGACCCTAAATCCTAAAATTGAAAATATCCCTGCTTCCTTCGATCCTATACAACAGTAATGACCTTGGATCGGTAAGGAAAGATACTCACCTAGGGTTTGCAGACGCATCAACAACCTCCCGCTGTCCTTTTCTGCTACACCTTCTACCTTCACAATGGAGTCGAGGCTGCTTCTGTTATGAGGAGCCCGAATACCAACGGCAGCAATGGTATCTGCCGAGAATTTTTGCTTACAATCCAAAAAGCAGCATGTCAAAGATCTCTTTGCATGTTGAGAAAGACAGAACATGTGGTAGGTGTGTCCACAACACAATGGGACAAAATTGTTTGAACTATACCAGAAACCGCAAACGGGACAAGCGTTGAGGATATGTATATTCAACAAGGGCTTCTCAGGATTGTTTGCAAGAGGTCTCGGGAAGAAAGCGTACCCACCGCCGTCATTCATTTTTTGCAACTGCTTATGCATGGCAACAAGCAAACACTCAAGACCTGACACTCTACTCTCTACATTCTTCCGTCTTTCTAAACTCTCCAATAAACGCCCCTCAATAGAGGTGACATTCGCCTGACACCCAAGAACAACAGTACTACAGTGAGCGGTGGAATTTGAAGCAAGGGCCCTTGACAAAGATAGCTCATCGTACTGCACTTTGTCTTCACTGAAAGATGAGCTTAAGTGCACACTACCGTACTTCAACACAAGGGCTTCTTTCTCGGCAATTTTGATTTGAAGCAATGATTGTTGTTCTTCGATCTTGGACAATTCTTGTTTGTGATCCTCCAGCATAACTACCCTGTCTGAAAGCATGATGGTAGCCCTCCTCGATTGACCCTCTAAACCCTCTACTTCCAGCAAGCTCTCTTCCAACTCTTTTCTGCATTCCCGCAACAAACCCTCAGTGCTCTCGATGACTTTTTGAATGGCGAGCATGTCATCATCGACCCAACTAGGCGAGACACCCTCAGACTTCCCCCTGAGCCCTTTCCCCTTCCCTACCATTGCTTTCTTGAACCCCATCGAAAGTTCTTTCTCAAAGTTTTCTTTGGGAGTGAGTTTCAGCGCAGAGGGTATTAGTGGTGACTCCCTACGCGACCCAACCTACATCCTCTTCTTTCCAAGAACTGTCACTCCCCTATTCCCAACCCCAACAATCTCACTACTCTTCTCCAATTTCATAGCACTCTTCTTTGTCTCTCTTACAGCCTCTCTATACCGTTGCCTTCTTGCAGCAAATTCAGCCCAATTAACGGGCTGAGTTTGCTGCAAGATCAAACCTCTAGCAAATTGCAGTGTAATCTCTTTGTTGGGCACATTCACGTCCTCATAAACCCTTGTCCAGAGGTCGTAAATGGCTGAGGCCTCCTCTACAGTTGTGAACTTAGCATACTTCCAGCCCGACTTAGAAGATTTAGGCCCAAAATATCTCGACACTACATTTTCGGGAATTTCTTCCCTGATCTCGTCGACTATTGCACCCAAAGATGGCAAAGTAGCACTAAACTATAGAAACAACGGATCTTGTTTGAAGGTCTTGACAGCTTCTGGTGAACGCTCCATCTACCAAGAAAATGTACAGCACTCTTCAATACAGACATCTTCAGAGAGAGAGACAACCATGAACAAGCATATCATCGCAGGATGAGAAAAGATTGCAGACATGAGCAAGACTGCGGACAGGAGCAAGACTGCGGACATGGAACAAGAGGTACGTAGAACTTACTGTCAACAACAAGGTGACAGATATCCGACGTAAATGCGTCAATCAAGCATAGCAAGGTACGCGAAAGATAGGAAGGACTGATCCAAAAAGATGAAGTGCTGAAGAAACAAAAGAACTTGTGGGGAAATAAGGCGGGACAAAAGTTGGTTGGGCGAGACATCAGCCACGCAAGCATGTTGGACGCGGGAGAAGTACAAAATTCCCGCCTCTAATGAGTCTGGCAACGGACTCGGCCACGTTCTCAGCCACCAAGAACGTACACACTTGTGGCCGTTCTGGAGGTCTGCTGAGTCCGGGGCGGGGTACCCGAAGCGGACCCATACCTCTAGTAGGTAAGCAAACAAATTATTACAAAAGTTTTGAAAATTTGACATTTTGGAGTGTATTTAAAAAAACATTTAGGGACTAAACTTTGGAGGTAGATTATGGCTAGAGAATATGTTCATCACATTCGATCTCATGCATGTTTTTTGTGTGTTAGTGTTGGTTGTGTTTTCAAATTTGTTATATATGGCGATATTCATTTACAAAACATGTAAGGTGTCTCATTTGAATTCTCATTTGAAACAATAATATGATGATGGACACCAAAAGAATACAATTGGATGGAAGGGGACGTCGCCAAAGCGTGCATGAACCCTAAACATGCAAAGTTTGAATCAAACTTTTAACTTTTCCATCCACCAAATTGAGGTGTAAATATTTAGAAGAATGTATATGACAATGTCATGGAAAACCTCATGAGAAACGATGTTTTTCACCGTTCCCTTGAAAAAACAAGTCTTCTCTTTATTGAAAATTTTAAAAATAGCATACCAACCCAAGTCAAACATTTTCACACATTGTCACTCATTGTCGGGCAAGGTACCAAAAGATCTTATTAATTTTCACATAAAACCTACATATCTTTGTATTTGTTACATTATATCTTCTCCACATTAATACGTGGTGTAAACCTTCTTATTGACCATTCAGATTAGTAATCCAAAACACATTAAGTTCACAAAAAATAAAAGTTTGAATTGGCAAATTTTGAACCTCCACTACTTCCACAACTGTTTTGAATACGCTACACCTGTCCTCTACCTCCAAAAATTGTTGTCTAAGGAACTAACATCATGCTTAAGGTAGTGGATTAGACCTTGTGTAGTTCAAAATTTTGACACCAGGTAAAGTCAAAGTCTGTTGATCCACTAAACGCAGTGAAGTAAATGAACCATTTGCTTCACTACACACACTATAATCTTTCAATCTCTGTGGTCAAAGTTTTTGAAATTTTGTAAACATATTTTTTAATAAGTCTTAATTGAGATCCTACGGTCAGAACTAGAAATCAAACTTTTGGTTTCCTTCTATGGTCATTGCACTAGAATCCAACAACTTTGAAGTGTTTTCGGTGCAAAACTGTCACGATAACTTAGGGGATAAAGGAGACATGTTGTATGAGTAGGGAGTCAGGCCTGAGGAGGCGTTTCAAATGGGGGTAATTTCTATAAATGCTAAATTATATTCAAGAAACATAAAATGGTTGAGGTTATGTATGATTTAGTGCCATGGGCACTATGATCTATCCAAAAAATTCGAACCCAAATTCGTAAAATTTTATATACGTCTTCTCTACATAAAACCTAGAGATCATCCTATTTTACACATTTTTCTTTTTCAACAACATGTAGTGAAAACCTTCCTAAACCTAGGTATGGATTATCATTTGAAATCAAATTTAGTTTACAAAAAATTAAAACGTGGAATGGCAATTTTTAAACTCCAGTATTTGCGCACTTGATTTGAATATGCTACAGTTCTTCTCTACCTCTAAAAATTGGTGTGTAGGGAAATATCATCATAAGGTTGGATTTGGAAATTTTGAGGTAATTTAAAAAAAATCAGAAATACAAGAATTCTGAAATAGAACACATTGATAAGTTGAAAAAATGGAACTATGCCACAAGCAAAACCATATAAAATACAAAAAATGTCGGTCTTTGCACGGCTACATGAAAAAAAGTTTTTTTTACTTCTTGTGCCCAAATTTCAAAGGCATGCAATACATATTAATCTAAGACTATTGCTATAGCCACTTTAAAATGTGCATGCTATCTAGTACCGTCTAATAATGCCGGAAGGAATAAAGTAAAACCTATGTATTACTAATACGTTGACCAAAAATGCTCATGAGGCGTGGGCCAGTTGTATGTGTCGCTGAAGCGTGTAATGATATGAAACAACCCTCCAACGTCATCTCGGTTTTCGTTGCAGACTCTTTCCATGTACATATGAAATGTAACCGCAAATTCTTGATTTGAGAATACTACGGAACTCCGAGATTCGCGTTGCAGATTCTCGTAGTCTATGGGCATTGTCCGCCCGTTGATTCGTTGCGCTATTCGGGCCGTAGCGAACTCCTCCAAAGCCATCGATAACTTCGGAATCATTTACACAACCGCATCTGCTTTGCGCAAGTACGCAACCCGCAGATCCACCCACCATCGCTTTCACAGAGTCTCGACCATGTCTTCACAGTTTGTGAACGTATAAAGAGACTGCACAGGTTCGTTAACTTTCGTGGTCATGCCCCAATCGCATACTCCAATATACACTCGCGATTCATCTAGAGGGAAGTAGAGGAGGATATTGTCCGGAGACAAGTCGTTGTGGAGATTGTTGCTCTTGTGGACCTCGTTCATGATGCGCAACAACGCCCACGCAAGCTCGGTCCATTTTTTGCGAAAACGAAGCAACTGATGAACTCAAATAACCTCATCCTCGGGGAATCTTCCATAGTTCAAATGTACAAAGACATCATCACGAAACTCGATATCCCGGTTCAGCATCTCTCGAATTGTCCTGCCATTCGACTAATATGCATAGCCTTCGTACATATCCGGATGAATGGCTACAAAACGGATGACACCTGGATGTGGAATCCTCACCGCCATCGACTCGTTCTGATGCTCCACTTTTGCCAAATCCGGCCGTGTCTCAGATTAGTTGGACAATTCGGCGGCAAATTCCGAAAATGGTTCAATGCCCGGAGCACCCTCAATGCGGACTCTGCAAATCGTGGCCTATCCACCTCTCTTATTGGCATTGTCCATTTGTATAACCCCGGCTGTTGGCGGAATGGCAATGAGATGGACTTTTTGGAGCAGATCTTCTTGGTGCCCCTCTATCGAGTTCCACCATCCCACGGAGCCACGCCTATTTTGATTCTTGGCAAATGACTTCATCTGGGCCACGAATAGATTAGCCTTCAATAGCACGTTGTTGAAATCTCCATGCGCCGCGCAATTGGACCTTCCAAACTTGGTCAACAAGTTCTTGGCATTCCAGAGTGCATCGTGCACTCTGGCATCCAAGAACTTCAAAAACCCCTGCTTTTCGGTCTCCGTATTCCACATCGGGGCTTGAAGCGCATCCATCATGAGCTGTCGCATGTCCCTCCAGAACTTCTCGGGGCCTTCATCCTGATATCTGACGTACTTGCTCTCCAATGATCGAAGAGTATTTGCCTCATAGAATCTCACAGTCAGTTCTATGAGGAAATTCTTGGAAGCCTCAGATGGAACGTCGTGGATTGAATGAAGCTTTGCTCCGAAGTCCGCAACCTTCTGCTTCTTCTTGTCCTTCGGCATCTTCTTAAAACCGCCGCCGTTCGAAGTTTTAAAATAAACTTTTTAGAACAAGTTTTTAAAAAAACTATTAGAAAATTTTTATTTGAAACAAGTTTTTAAAAAAAACTTTTAAAAAAAACGGCAAAACTTCCCCCCTCCAATGTGAATCACTTTTTCCCTCCCAAAGATGAGGAGCCAATGGATGGAAAAATGCCAGCCAAAGCCACTCCGCATCCACTCAAAAATATATTTTGAGAGGGAAAGGAAAAAATGACAGAGAGAGGACGGCGGACGGCCTTTTATAGGATGGCGGACGGCCATGAGGCCGACCGCCACCACAGCCGTCCGTCCTCCAATCGGACGCCCGATCAAACGGTAGGGCGGTCGTCGTGCGCCCACGCGATCAAATCGCGGCCGTCAAATCGGTCTGCCGACAGTCCGATCAGGCGGACGGCGGAGGTGCGGTCCGATCACTCCGACGGCAACGATCGATCGGACGACCTATCGCAACTTGACGGTTGCAATCTGGCCGCGTGGCACTTTGTCGAATCTGACGGTCCAGAAAACTAACAGGGCCTTCCGTATATGTATTTTACCCCCCCCCCCGGACGATGCGTCCGACGTGACGTCAGGACGTCCTCGTCCTAGGACACTCTCAGACCCCCAAGGACATCGGATTGGTAACCCTGATACCAAGTGAAGTCAAACACCAAGCACGTACATCACGGGGGGGTGACTCTATAGGTGGTTTGTATATCTTGTGTGACCGAGGGGTATTTTTCTAGGTGGTATTTTGGTGGAGGAACCTAATTAAACTGACCATTTCATCACCTAATTTTCTAAATTGTTATATTTTTTTATACCATACATTTAGTTCAAATTATAGGAAGTTTGCATTTTTTTAGTACCATAACTTCATTATAACAATGCAAATTAGAAACTCCCCGTGGCGGCATAGCCTTCGATCATACCTCACTTGCCCTTAACAGGAACCCGTGGATTGTAATTCCTGGAGATAAAATCTCAGGTTGACGTGGGTTGTCTTGCCTTGGAGTAATATGCCAAGGTTGCGGTCATAGTCCTCTGCAGCGACCTAAATAATAGGTCGATTGAATAAAAAAAAATAAAAAAAATTAAAAATTAGAAAACTAGCATGGTCTTTGGACTAAGGATTTGTGGCACAGTAGGTTATGAGGAGGTGAGGACGCACAACTAAATGGACACATATAAAGAGGGCTGCAGCACAAAGTTAGTATACCATACATAGCAAAGTACGAGGCACAATGTTCAGGGTTACAACAACAAAACGATCTTAAACCATCATCATCGATAATCTCAAGGTCTCACCATTGCAAGAGCTTCACAACAGAAGAACATGTTAATAAGACCAAACTGAACAACATTCGCACCCCACAAGCATGGACGAGCACATTTACAGCCATGAGACAAGATCCCAGATGAGACAAAGTATATTTTTAGGGTGTGTTTTAGAACACAATATCTACAAAACAAGCTATGATGAACCATAGTTTACGGTTCCGATGTGTTCAGAAACCTGCGCTCTGGGGAATACAAAATATAGATAAGGGCTCTGTACTTGTTTTAAAAAAGCCTTTGTTTCACAGCAAGGAACCAGAAACTAAGACAAGGCCTAGTAAGGAACCAAAAAAAAACGACTAGGCCTAGTGCAGCAGGTTTAGGAGCATACAAAAACTATCCACAATGCTACCGAACAACAACTCACTTGCGGTGCAAGGGTGCAACCCAAAGCAGCTCGAACTCACGCCAATCTCTTCCCTCGGGGATAGACGCCTTCAACAACCAAGCTCGCGCAAGTTGGTCACGCAGGCAGGAAAGCTCCGGTGCTGACAGCTCACACAATGGCAGAAGGCGCAGGCGATTTGGAATTGGCTTTAGCAGCGCCCACGTGACTGTGAACACCTCCAATGCGTGGTCAAACCTCTCGACAACATAACGATCACGAGAAATCCAAGGTGCACGCCACTCCCAAACTAAGTCGAACTCCTTGTGCAACGCGGCTGGGGTTTGCGGCTCCAACTTTGGCTTGGTGCGCAATGCATCCACTGTAGTCGCGTCCGGCTGGTCAACATCCTGGAGCAACGCCATCTGATACTACGCTTGCCGGAAAATCCCAAAACCCTAACAAGAGAGCGGTGAGATGGCGGTTTTACACACCACGGACAGAATGAAAGGAAGGGAGAGATAATGAAGATGGAGGAGAGGGCACGAGGAATGCAACAAGAAGAATGGAGGGCTGGTTGTACAGAAGAAGGGTTAGGGAATAGAAGACATACCTAGACGTAAAGTGCAGCCCCAAATCAGCCAACGGATCCAGGGACGGGACAAGAAGCTCGCACATCGCCACTAAAGAAAATGATGAATTACATTGAATAAGCCTAAACCCCCCACACTACACTAAAGGCTGAGAAAACTACAGAATGTGATCAAACCACAGTTCAGCCTTTACCCACTAAATTAAAAGAGGAACCCACTTTGCATACAAAGACATAAATTCTTAACCCTAAACCATAAACATTTTAATTCTTTGAACTCACAAATTCATTGAGTGCATCAGCATCATTAGAATCTAAGGTGTATACATCAGTTGCGGAGTTATACTCTAAAGTGACAGTGGATATTATGGTATCTACATCAATCCACCTCGTGTCTGTATGATCATATTTGAATTTCAAATGACCCGGGAATTTCCTAAAGTACTGTAGCATAACTTGAAGGTTGCATGTGTTAGAATTTTGCTTTCCTGATGTTTCTTTGAGGTTTATGAGGTCCACCGGTTGTCGAAGGAGGCCCCACTGCTTCCCGTGAAGTCTCCTCATAGATTGAACTCGTCCTATCCACCAAGATCCATCCTCAACTCCTTGGAGGATGTTAGTAGGCCTTCCAACCTTTGATGATTTTGGTTGGCGCCCCTTCTTCCTCTTCAATGTTGACTTCACAGTAGACGAGACTGTAGTTGTACTATTCTGGACAAAGTAAACCCCGCAATCTGATCCAATACCTAGAAGGCAAGTACTTGAAGATGCAACAACACTAAGATAGTCGTCATGATTGTTGAAGTACATGGAATGTTTGACCCTGGTAAGTCTGTCTTTTGAAAGAAACGGGTTTCCATTCAATTGGGATACCAATGTAGACTTGTAAATGAAGTGGCCACCAAATTCTACAACTAGTTTGATGCTAGAGGGGGCTGCCACGGCTGTCACTTGCTCCTCATGGATGTTTAACATATCTGCGATAGCATCTCGCACCTCACCCTCAGCGACCATCCCAATATCTTGTCCATCGTCAAATAATTCTGACTCCAAGTGCACCTGGTTAGGAACCACCGTATCCCCTTCTTCCTCAAGAGACGTTGCTTGTTGCAAGGTATGCCTGATAACCTCAGAATCACCATCTTCTCCAAATACAGGTTTGGAGGTGGATTTGAATTTCATGAATTTCTCATCTGTTGTTTCTAGCTCCCACGGCTTGTTGAACCAAACTTTAAGGTTTGCTCTAGCATGTACGGAAGGCGCCATGTTCAAGTGCCGTAGAAGTCGTTGGGCCTCTGTCAGACCCTCCTTCAGAGCCAACACCACCTCAGCATTTGTTGGAATCTCCAAGTAGTCCCCAAGGTCACACAATGTTTCGTCAGCTCAAAATGGGTGTATTTTAGCCCAAATATTTTCCATCTTATTGTGTTGTTTATTAAACTTCAATCCATTACCAGCATATTCTACAACAGACAGGTGATTAAGGGTGTTTGTTGAATTCAGCAGCTCATGAAAATCATAGGCTCTCTCATTCCCATTCATGCCTCCAATCTTAGGGAAAAAAAATTCACATGAGTCTGACCCAGTGAGATGCAAGGGGACTGGGAGATGGGCATACCTATCGCGAAAGTGGCATATAAGGAGCACATCAAAGTGACAAGACAACTGAATGTCAATGAAGCATTGTTGACTGACAAAATGACGGGCCTCAACGATCTTCATTGAATTACCCTGCACAGCGTGGTATCCATGTTTCAACCACAACCTCCACAGGCAAAAAAAGAAAGACACCTTTGCAGCCAGAACTATCCTAGACCTCAAAGAATGCCTTGGGGAGCAAAAGATATCAATATAATCTGCACATATTTGCAAATAATATTCAGTACCCAACATCCGCTCTCTATGTACATCATCACCTTCCCGGATACGTTTGAGACATAGTCTAACCTTTTCGGAGCACAACCTCTGTGCTGATCCCCAATTCTGCCTATCTCTTCGGTCAATGTCTTCCTGTCTTAATCCATGTTCATCAGCCGTGAAGCGGTTGTATACATGACCGACATGTTGGAGCAAACACACATCTCCACCGAGTTGCATACAACAGACTGAAGACAACAATGGCTTAATCAATTTTTTCCCATTATGGATATAATCCTGGCCGTGTAGACCAAATGCATCTCCCTCGCTATTCATGGAAGCACTGAGCAACCATCCATCCCATCCCACATCCAAACGAGACCCCTCTTTAGTACGATAGTCATGGAGCATCAATTGCCTCCTTCGGCTGTCGCCGTCACTAGCATGCCCAACTATTGGCCCTACAGAGGAGTGACATTCTTTGAACCACAAAGAATCTATTGCTTCCCACTGTCGCCTCACCCATGAGGCGTCGAAGCAATTGCATGTGCAAGAAACAACCAACATCAGGCGAGGCAACTTTTCGTGAAGTGGATTCACGACTATGACTCTGGCAAAACTACCAACCTGATTGGACCGGAAGGAATCCACGATATTGTTGTACCCATCTACTCCAGAACCTATCTCGGGCTTGAAAGAGGTAATGCAGACGTGATCTGTTTTATGCCCACAGAAGCCTGCCAATGTATTCCATTTAGACTCCCACGAAACCCTACCCTTAACCTTAGTCTCATCCTCTACGAGAATGACTGGCATTGGACCCTGAATATTGTGCGCGATCTTAGCATCTCTGTAAACACTAGCTACAATAGCAAAAATCTCAGAGTGTTCACCCGGTAGGAATTGCACTCCCTTTTTAAGATCCCTCTTGATGGTACTATAGTTTGGACCAACAAAGTTTAGTGCAAACAAGTCACACATACGTCTGCCTCCATAGACTTTCATAGCTTGAGCAAAACACTTAGTATTAACGGTGTAACGGTTACCTCGACTATCTCGATTAATATTTTGGGCTACATCTTGGAGGAAATCCCATAGAGCGGGTTTGCCACCAAAGGCCCCTGTACGGTGTGCATTCACAATGTTCTGGCACAACTTCACTACATTTCCATCAGCAAAGGCACACTTGGCCATCTCACAGAGTGTAGGCCGTTTGACTTTCAGTTGTGTAATCCTCGCTCTAGCCCCGCAATGCTGAAGTTTTTCCAATCTATACTTCTTTGCCACATCCTTGCTGTGACGAGCGAGTTCACTAACGGAGAGGTATCCTACACGCATACCCCCAGTAGTGGACCTGAACCCCCTTTTCTGATCACATTTCTCCTCTCTAACCACTCTCTTTCTAAAGTCATCTTGCCGAGGGATTTGTTCACACATGGAACATGTAAAATTTAGAAACCCACTAGTAGACCCGGATAGTCTATGGCAGTCCCTATGGCAAAAGGTGCCTCTCACTAAGACCTCAACCCCATCAACAAGGAATGACGTTGTAGCATGTGGTTCTGGATACCAAAGTGCTCCTATATGACAATCATCTAGCAAAGGAAGAACAACATACGACACATCCCCATACATAACCTTCGGCCCCCGAAAACCCCAACACATTAGAGACAACAATGCATGACTATCAAAACCTGAACCCTCACCTTTGTTCAGCTCGTGAGGTCCACCTTTGTAGAACGTATGAAGATCCGGTTGATTTGAGTGCACACTAATTGAAGATGTTGTCCGCGGCCTTCCTCTTCTTCCCGAAAGTAGCGCACTTCCCCTCCGGTCGGCCTCCTTGGACTTCTCCACGGCTTGCATGTGCTTCGTGCTACCCATATGATTGTTCAAAGTAGACTCTAAATTCTTTTTCGGTGGGCAAAGTTGCATCAATCCATCCCGGCAGTAAGAACACTTTACCTTAAACCAGAAACTCTTGGGCTTCGGTTGCTCCAAATCACCCAAAGTATGGAAATGCTTGATGCCCTCTCCCAAGTCCGCATTCACGGCCTCCATAATCTCGACTCCCTCCCTCATCAGCTTTTTGTGGTCGTCCACAGTCAACACAAGGGTTTTACCCTTCGATGCCTCAGATTGAGGGTGGTCGAGATAGTTTAGGTTATGCTTCCTGCACCAACTCTTCACATGTTGGACGCTCTGCAGGTGGCTGCTTTTGAAATTGGAGAACAAATTTTGGATTGTAGTCTTACTATGGTTCCCGCTTTGTCCTCCAATTTCTTTCCTGCACTCCTTACAGAACAAGATGACGATTCCCACTCCGTCCTGGTTCCACGATCGGAGCTCCCACTTGTGATCATGAAGATCAGAATCTCTCAAATCTCGTTTCAGTTTATCAACTTGGGCTAAATACATATCCATAATCTCTTTCGGCACCAATGTGGACTTCAGCGGGTCCCCACCCTCCTCAATTTCATCACAATCCGCACTAACACTACTAATCCTAGAGGACCCTTCGGGATCACCAGTTTCAGGAACAACAGACTCTGAAAACCCCACAAACCCATCATCTGGCGATGGACTGGGGGCCTCCTCACCTCCAACGTGGGATCCGTCCTCCAGACGGCGACGCTTCCCTGACCGTGAATCATGCTCCACCGTGGGAATCACGTAAACATCTTCCGCAACCTCGTTTAGGCGTCCACCTTCCTCCGAATCCGTCGCCCATCTTCAACATCCCAAAAATCAAAGGGCCAGTCGAGGACCTCTTCTGACTCAAGCGTAACCCTCAACGACGCAAGCGTCTCCTCCCCCAAAGCCTTCACCTTATCGAATACTTCTCGCGCTGCAGATTCATCTTCTAAGGTCCAAATTTTAAACCGATCAACCATAGCCTCAACCGATGCCACCAAACTCTCGCTTGAGAACCCTAAACCACAGCAGAATGAAGCGGAATAAACTCCGGCGCTTGAACTCCCAAGAAACCCACAGCGGCGCAAACCCTTCCACCCGAACAACCCTAGCCACAATATACAAGCCCTAAACCCATCTTTCCCAACGGGAGAGAAGGCCGAAAGGAATTCATCCATCGTGAAACGTGAACCACACGTTTTCATCCAATGTCAGGCACGTCCAAAGGCGGGAGTACAGAGTATACTCCTATCCCCAACCTAGGATGCATATACCAAACTGTACATTATATCTAAAAAAGAAAAAGTTACCATCTTATCTGGGACCATATATTTATTATAATCCCCAATCTCCTATTTTCACAACAATACATTACCTCAAATAATTTTCAAAAATTTACCGGCACTAAATAAAAAATACCATATCTTTGGCCACACGTTACAGGCTAAAATTTTCTAAGTCACCCCCCCCCCCCCCGTGACGCACATGAACTTGGATTAGAATTTTGTACAACTTCTTTTAGACTAATTTTTTTCCAGAGCACACGTAAGGAAATCATAGTTTAGATTATGCTTTAGTGAATATCCATTAAAATTAGTTGTACGTGCTTAGATATCAAGGATGTAAAATTTTAATTTGTAACCTCTATTAATATTGAGAGGGGCATTTTGGGTGTACTTCTTTTGATTACAATTTTCTCATCATTGGAATTCATACCCACCACTTGTATTATTTGCAGTGATATATAGAAATTATTTGGTTTCGGTCAATTATTACTAAGATAACTCTTATTTAAGTTAATCAGAGTACGTAAATTTGAATAAGTGAATGTTTAACCCCTAAAGGACCAAGTGTCATAAAATGGCAATTTGAAGATTTGGTCATCTCTGTATGTTCCACTCAATGCAAGGAAGAAATGAATGGTTTTCTCTACTTCAAACAATATAATCTTTCCATCCGTGCGATCAAATTTTCTAAAATTCAACAGGACCTTATTTAATAAGTCTTAATTGAGATCCTACGGTTAGTGGTAGAAATACCAGTTTATGTTTTCTTCCTTAGTCATTGCACTAGAACAAGCAGTTTTGAAGTACTTTTTGTGTGAAAATCCCTTGGGCCTTAGGGGTTAAGAAATAAATAATGAAAAGCAGTAATAAATTAATTACATACTCTTCATTAACTTGATATTTGATATAGAAATTCTCGTTGGTTATGCGTTTTTAAGGTCAACCACACAATCCAAAGAACAAACACAAAAATAGAAAATCGGAGAATCCAAATGGTAAAATCAGAAAAAATGCAGAGGTAAAACTGCCCAAAATTTTCCATCAACAGCCTCCACGGCCTCGTTCCACATCGAGTTGGGTGGTCGAGCTGAACTGGGTGAAAGCAACCCAATCCGGGCCCGGCGCTCCCGGATCTGGGAGCACCAGCTCCCGTACAGCACGCATGTGCAATAGCCTCCTGAAGGGTTAATCAGATATCACGGATGTGTATGTTTATCAGACACATTCCTAGTATTTTCCTCAAACGTTTAAATTTGCTCAAATATGCTTGAATATTTACAACCATTGTAGACATAGATGATTGAGCTTATCCAATGGACATGCCAATAGAGGGGGACAGTACATGTTTGTGAAGAGAATATGATTCTCATTAATTGGGATGGGTGGACTTAGCTAGCGAAGTCTTGTATTTAAACAACATTGTTAAATATGAATACTTTGAATTAATATCTGAATATCACTTTAAGTCTTTGGTGTATAAGAATATGTAAACACAATAGTAGAGTTTTCTTGAAAGTGCTTCCCAAAGAAGAAAGCCAACATGACACTACACTGATTTTGATGTTTTGTGTCATGGGCAGTAAATGACTTGTAATGCTGTAAGTTTTTACTTTTGATATAAATTTTTACTAAGAGCATAACAATCTATACTACTCAAAGAGGGGGATCATAGTGGACATGGTTGGTGAAAATATTCATCAAGAGAAAACTTATAGCATTTTCAAGTCATTTACTGTCCATGACACTAAACATCAAAAATCAGTGTAGTGCTAGAGATGACGAAATTATTTCAAGCACAAGACTCGACTTTGAAAATTCTCAATGTACTCCATTTTTTTGCATCAATAAGATGCATGGCAATCAATACTCTTAGGCCCTACCGAATGCAAGCTAAAATTCCTTCGTAGTACCCAAAAAATTGACTAATGGTTCCCCCACACCTTTCCCAAACCAAGTCACCATTGCATGTGGTCCCAATTACTAACATAAGACCCTAAGATTTGGGGTGACATGCGGAGTCACCTTCCTTTACTTTTAGGAAAACTCTACTAGGTTCATGGAATTTCTTTATATTTTTCCATGTTCAAATTTGGTTAGTCTGGCCACTACACTGATAATGCAACACTATTTACGAACTTGAACGCTAAATGTCAACTATCCTACTAATGTAACAACATTAAATGTCAATTTTAACACTAATTGTCAATTTCTATAATTTTTGCCCTTGTTTCATTTTAACGTGTTCACATTTAGTGTTAGTTATGTAACAAATCATTGCAAGTCACCTAATCTTGCCACATGTCAAAGGCAAACATTCCATCTTTTTAGAGTGTTCCATCCAACAAATTCTTCATTTGTTCATGCTCAAATTCATTCTTCATGCTCACAAAGCAAATTGTGAGGAAATGGAGGAGAATCAACAATATTATTCTAGTTGAAAGCTTGCACCATACTTGCAACTTTCAGCAACTAGGGCAACTTGAGCACCGTCTTAGTGAACAACATTGAGCATGTATCACGTTGCCATTGCAAATGAAACTTCTAGATTGTATAAGAGTTATCACATTTTTTACAACCCCTAGAAACCAATAGATATTTGAAGTCAAAAGGTAATTTGAAGAAAGAATACAAAGATATATATATATATATATATAAGACTTACAATTGTAAAGGAAGTTTAAAAGGTCTTAGATAGATACAGCTTCGCCTCGAAACTGTGGTTCATGTTTTGATATAATCTCCTGAAGATTGGAGAACAATTGACCGACACTCCATGTGCCATCAATTGCCAAAAACAACCCACATCGAATCATCGCTTTTCTAGCATAGGAAATATTATCACAATCTATCTCTTTATTTACATCCTCGACGCTATCGGCAGCCAATTGGAGGAAGTATAATTTACCAGGATTTGTCAACTTTCCTGACCATTGTCCATCGGCTCGGGTTGAATTTTGCCATGATTCTGTTTGAATCAATTCGATCTTCTTAGCCTCCCATCGCCTCGTCCATGCGTCATTTATTTTGGAGATGATGAAAGTGTCCGCAGGCTGACACAAATGCGTGGAACATGGCAGCAGATACTTGAGTGTTGTTTGTTTTGCTACCAATACAGATGACAATCCGGGTGTCATGTTATGGCTGCTACAGTTGTCCACCTACAAACTTAGTACGACCATGAATATCCGCTTGAAATAATCGAGGTTCTAAAAAATACTGTGGAAACTAATTTTGATCCATCCATTCCCTTTGGTCCCGTCCTATACGATACACCTGGGATGTTATCAGAAAGAGCTCGCATTGGATAACTGTGGTTGGCGTTTGTGAGTATCAACATTGGAGCCTCAATCATTGCACGACAGCCTCCAGAAATACGGACCACCATCGTCATTGGTTCTTCACCAGAAACCATATCCGCATACTTCACCGCATCATCCCCCCGAAAGCTCAATGTACGGCCGTTGTCCAATGCATATTCACCACAAAGTGAGTTTCGTCGAGGTTCTCCATGAGATTCTCATCGAAAATCCCACTTTGAAAACCTCTTCGCAACACTCCCAAGTGAAATGGTGTATGCATTTCGATCTGCACTTCTTTGTCAGGACTGCATGATAGCCTTCCACGTTGCATCAGCAATACAATGTTATGGACGTCCATAAATTGTTGCATCCAACAATGTGTTAGTTTGTCAACGATCAACCTATTGTCTTTAGGATCTCTTGACTCTACCGTATAAGGAGATGTTTGATCTAAAAATATTGAAAGTGCTAACTCAATGAGCAGTTTAGATAAAAATTTAACATCGGCTTTTTTGTATTGTTCAAATGCAGTTAGAAGTCTGGGATAAATCCATGATACCCAATCAAACTGTTTGTTGCCATGTCCGGGTGCAGCCTTGCTACGTAGCCGCTTTTGGCTTCCAAAACAACTCCTCGTAGTTGTCACAATCATAGGTGTCTCCTCCTCCCCTCCTTTGTTACAAAATTCACCTTGCATCTTCCACCAACGAGAGGCTTGTACAACATTTGCTGATTGGAGACCTCGAAAATGCTCTGGAAACGCTCGAATTGTGCATTGATAAAGACCTGGAAGGCCATGCACCGATTCATTTTGAACCATCCAAGTTATCACAGTCTTCTGCGTTGCAAGAGTGGAAACTTGTTGGAGACGACGAGGAGTTTGGAACTCAGAATTGTCCATGATGGGCCTCTATAAAACAAAAGACATAGAGGTTATAAGAAAGTTTTTAGCTCATCATAGCAATAATTATTTTGAAATAATCATCCTACTATTTTTTGTCTGTCACTTTGTAGTCACATCATTCCTTGTAGAAACTTTTAATTAAGGAAAACAAGCTCACTTACTAACAAATCCCAGAAAGAAAAATGCACGTCCTTGGTAAAACCTTTGATGCACCCTTCTCTATGTGATAGTTGAATTAATATCTAGCCCTGCCACCAAGGCACTGTATGATTTCCCTGCAACAATAATATATCAGACATGTTAGAAGTAAACAAACGAGCTTTGTGCTCACATAGCAAAAAAATCATCAAAAGAATCAACAATATTCTACACAAGTTAGAAGTTGTCAAATCTCTTCAACATCATGGAAGAAATGAAGAATGAAGGATGTCGTGTCTATGACCTAAGCATGTCATGATATGGTCTCTAAATCCAAGTTCCAATTGATCATGTATCACCTATACAATCCTTCATCTTTTAGGAAATTTTTTGCAGCATAAAACATCAAGACACAACAATTCGCCCTGCACACCAAAAACTATGCACGAATCTTATCCTATACCATCAATAAATTCCTCATTGTTTGATCTATGATATAAGAACATCAAGTACAATTTTTATTCTTTATATAAACTGACTCCTCATGATCAGTCACCAATGCTCAACCAACACATTTTCAAATGTAATTGCAATTATAGTTTACTTACTCCTAATGATTAATCAAGACTTCAAGACTGAAAATGAAAGTGCTCACCTTGTTCCACGAGTATGGGGTCAACGAAAGCTTGTCACCATTGCCCAGGGATGAGTTGTCAACAGAAGCTCACCTGCACAATCACCGTCATGCCTGCTTTAATGACAGAGACCCAACAGTACTTCCTACGCAAAGCGAATTTGTGTGATGATAGTAATTAGCGCCACAAATGAAGCAAGTTGGCTTTAGAGCTATAACAGTCACCTCAATGCACATTGTGATTTCTAATCACCGTCAGCAATTCGATCAGCAAGCCAGATGAAGAGAGGGAGAGATTCCTACGATGAACAACTATGATCATACTACCTTGGATAACATGTAATATGCCACAGGTTGGAACTGATATTTATCGGAAGCAGATGGAGACAAGCGGCACGTCCAGATCCTCCCCTTCGTCGTCTTTGCATGCCACCACAATGTCGAAGTGAAGGCGGTTCGATGGAACGTCCAGCTTCACAATGTCCTGGCGAGATCTGACACCTTCTTGTCTATGTGCTCGCGGTGCTTGGAGAAGATGTTGTTGTACAACAGAGAGTGGCCACAAGAAATGTTGTACGCTGTCAAGCTCTTGTCACCAAACCATGCCAGGAGCTCCTTTCGAAACTGAAGTTAAATCAACCATAAAATATACCAACTGTTATGAATTTCAAAACTGAAGTTAAGTTAGCCATAAAATATACCAATTGTCATGAATTTCAAAACTGAAGTTAAGCTCGCTCTCTAAAAGCAACATACAGGTATTGGGCAACGGAGGTGGAGAACAGGGGTATTAATTAAGGCGGAGAACATGCATGTACCGGACGTAGAGAACATGCAGATACCGGAGATTCGTGGAGAACATGATCAAGACTTCATCACCAAAAATGCAAGTGCTCACCTTGTTCTACGAGTATGGGTTCAACGTGAGCTTATCACCATCGCCCGGAGATGAGTTGTCATTAGAAGAAGTTCACTTGCACAATCATCATCACAAGTTAGGGCGTTGCACTTTCGAATCTGAAGTGAAGTCAACCATAAAATATACCAATTTTCATGAATTTCGAAACTGAAGTTAAGCTTGCTCTCTTAACAACAACATACATGTATCGGGCAACGGAGGTGGAGAACAGCGGTACTGGAGGCGGAAAACATGCAGATACGGGAGGCATAGAACGGCGAGTTCCGAAGTGGAAATATTTGTCGTGGCTGAGAGTGCCGACTGTCCAGCGCCGCGTTGAACACACGGTGGGTGTACCTATACATGTGCCGGAGCGCGTACATCGACAGCTCCAGCTCCACTACGACGGTCTTGTAAAATTCTTCGATCAAGCTAGTCGTGTTGATAATCCCGTGATGCACGAGTGCGACACCAGGAACATGAGGTGAAACTGGACGGTGTTCCGAGCAAGTCGGTCGTCTCTACGATGATAGAGAACGTCAACCGCCCAAAAGTCCCCTCGGAAAATGCAGCCTGCAAACCAAAAATTAGTCAAAACCAAAATCTCATGAATAAAACTCCTACCATCAATAAAACCTCCTTCACATGCATGAACTAACAGCAATAAACTTAGGCGCTATCATAGGCAGGAAACTCCTCCTATCAACAAGATCGACCAGGCGCAATCATGTGCATGAAACTCCTCCTATCAACAAGATTGACTAGGCACCATTAATAGTCTAGGTGCTTACCCCGGCGACCTCGCCTCCTCTGCTCTTTCAATAACAATATGCAGGTACCGGAGGTGGAGAATGGTGAGTTCCAACATGCAGACAAAGTAAGAGCCATTGCACTGCTGCAGTTGCATGCGACGAAGCAAGACCATTGCATTGCTGCTGCTGCACCATATTCATTATGGTGGGCAGTTGTATCAGTGAGATGAGCGTGATGCACCATATTCATTATGGTAGACGGTTGTGTCAGTGAGATGAGCGTGACATTGTCACACTTCGCACTAAACACCAAATGTAAACAAATTGACATTTAGTGAAAGTCAAGTCATAGGGGTAGTTACACTATTGGTGCCATAACACTAGTGAACATTATCAGTGTAGTCACTTTGGCTCTAGTTTATTGATCAAGTTTAGCAAGAATGGAAACTTGCAAATTCCCAACTCATAAGCCGATGTCAAAATTGAATAAAGAATGATTTAAAAATATCAATTCATTCAATACAACAAAGTACTATTGGTGTTGGTAGGTCTTGAATGATATAACACAACATGTTACTCAGTCAAATTTAAAGCAATTTTGGCTTGCAAAAAACATTGGCATTTTCATTCAATGGTGTGACCAATTTTCAAATGAATTAGAAGTATCTACAAAAGTAGCCTTCACCTTGTTTCTTCTAATCTCTCTTTTTGGTATAATAGTATAATGTGTCAAATGCATGAAATGCATGAATAGCATAGTTAGTCCTCTCTTAGCTTTGAAAAGTACATTCTTCAAAATGGAAAAACATCATAGAAATTGTATATATATCTACCTATATAATAGACAACAGTCTGTCTGTCAGCTGCTCCCTAACCCTAACCCTAAAAACCCTAAAACCCTAAAAACCTAAAAACCCTAAACCTCTCAAACCTCTAAAAACCCTAAAATCCTAAAAATCCTAAAAATCCTAAAACCCTAAACCCTAAGCCTAAGATTTTGCCGGAACATGCGCTCTGTTGTTGGTGAACGCCGTGTGGATTTGGGCAACCGTACATTTCCAAAGTAGCTCCTGGGGTTGGGGGAGGACAGGTTGGAGAAGGTGAAAGATGACATGATCAGGTGTCCACGGGCAATGATTGTCGACAATCACACCTTGAACGGCTTGATCAATGTTGTCTATAGAGGAATTGCTGACGTCGAAACAAATGCGCGCGAGTACTGCAGCGCTCGTGCCATCCTTGCCGCAGGGAATAACGACATTTCGCGGATTATTGCATGACATTCCGAGGGATGCAAATTGCAATCTAAAATATAATACGTCAAACAAATTTTATTCTGAGGAGCACTATTAAAAAACCTTCCCCGGTCGGAAAGACGGGTACCAATTCTTGTATATATATATATATATATACATATATATATATATATATATATTGTATAGAGTAGGTGTAGGAAAACTCAATCTTTCATTGGATAATGCAAGACTTTAAATGATTCTCTTTGACATGACAAAATCTTGTTTGGACTAATAATAGAAAAAAAACATAGTTCATTCTTTTGACTATCTCAAAACTCCAAAATCTAATTTTCACTTGGCTTTCCCTCTCTTTTGTAACTTTGAGAATAATTCTATCTAGAATTTACTTCCAAAAAATGGAAGGGAAGACAATGAGAGGCCAGTGACTCTTGTCCTAGTGACCTAGTTCAACCCCTTACAATGAGGTGGAAGATACAATCAATTATGTGTCGGACCTATATGGTCTCAACTCAATGTGTCTAACCTCTAAATTCTCAATCTAGTTACATGGTACTTGACTATGGATTGAAACATTACCTAGTAAGTGGTGGCAGATGATATGAGTCTAAAAATGAAGTACAATATTCTACTTGTAATCATAGGGATTTACAAGGATTTCTTTCGATAATCATACTACTAAAATCATAATTTGCGCAGTAAACCACGCAGCAATCAATTGCGCAATCAACCGCGCAATCAACCGCGCAGTGAACTACACAAACGCTGCGGTCAAGAGTACAATGAACCATGTTACCTTTCTTTTTTTAATATTTTGTGATATTAAAACTACATTAAAATGGTTGGACTAATACGTTGCAAAGCAAGCGCCAACTGCTAGTTTTACAAGAAAATCGTAATTGGTGATTTTTGAAAATGAAAATTGGATATGAGCTTCTCACTCCAAATCCTTAGCGTATATATTTGTAATTGGTGGTGAGAATGTTGCATGGCATGAACCAAGGGGATTTTCACACGTCCACCCGAATGGGACAACTGTCGCTTCAGTGCAATGCAGACGAAACCCAAACCCGACAAACTACCCCAAAACTACCACCTCACCTGAAACCAACACAGTCCACTGAATACTTCTTGGTTTTAGACGATAGAGTCTACGTGACGGTTTTAGGGAGAGTTTGGACATGGATTTCTGGAAGTGAATTTCCGGTTTCACTTGCATTCACTCCAATCTTCCGCCGCACCTTTCTCTCCGGTGCTGCGCGATCTCGTCTACGCCGTCGCGTCGTCTCGTCCCTCCCGCGCCGCAGTTACTTCCAAGCCCCTTCTCGTCAATTTTCGTCCACCATCGCCGAAGCTATGGCGGTTTGAACTTCCGACAGTCGCGAGGATCACCAGCTCGTTTGAGTCTCTGAACGCATCTGTGAAAAGAATCCGGAGTTTTTCACTCTTGGGTTCGGTTTACCCATTTGGCGGCTGGTTTTCTGGATTGCTCAATATGAATTTATTGTTTTGGTAGTGGAAGTTGTGATGAGTGGCTTGGTTGCGGAGGAATGTTCACTTCGAGACGCGTTATTCCTTTCGTGTTAGGCTTTTAGAAGGTGCAGAAGGTTAATTGTTCGGCTCAGTTATTTTTCTTTGATTTTTGTTTCGGAGATGAAGTTGAGCGTTCTTGAGATGAGTTGCGGAGCGTATGAAGGTCTGATGTCGTAATGGTTGTGCGTAGATGCAGTATAGATTTTAACTTGTGATCGAGGTTCTTCATGTATTTGTCTCCGTAACAAGAGGACCGGCGCCATTTTTGAAAGAGTTTCTATGGTGTTTGTTGGAAGGGGAATCTTTGTCTGGGCGACGAAGTTCTGTAAGTTCTTGAGACATTTTGATTCTCTTTTAGCGACTGATTCTGCGTACTTATGTGAATTAGTCTTACACTCTTGATGATGTGTGAGATCAATGTTTGCATTTTAGGGTTAAGTGTTTCGCACGTTTCTGAAGCTTTGGTACTCGCGCAGAAAATGTACAAGCCTACATCGTCTCGAAATGACATGCGAAGTTGGTGGTCAGGAGAACCTAGTGTAGAAATGGAGCAACAAGAAATGCAGGCAGCGCAAAAGCTTCAAGTGAAGCGGAATTCCTCAATGCAGCTGCCTGACTGTCCAGTTTGTTGGGACGGTTTTGACGATGGGACACGAATGCCACGTCTTTTACATTGTGGACATACCATTTGCCAGGTACCTGCATGGTCCTTGGATTTCAGTCCACAGCATAGTTGTAATAACCAACAGAAATTTAAGTTTTTTATAAAGTCACTCAAAGTTTCAATATGATTATCGTTTTGAGTCATTAAATTTAGCTCTAAATAGTTCTGAATATCTAAAATGAGCAAAGGCATCTTATATTCACGATATCTCTAACACTCTCTCCTCACACACTCTTTCCTTCACTTTCAAAGAAGATTATGCCCCCTCTTTTATCGTCTTGAGTCTTTAAATTTAGCTCTAAATAGTTCTGAATATTTAAAATGAGGGTATCCAATAACTAATTAGAGTCAGAGTCACTTGACAGGTGCTGTTATATTTGTATATATGATCATGGTGAGATCGTGTTGTGACACAGGTATGCTTGGAACATCTTCTCTTTGAATCTGGGCTGGGTCAACGATGCGTTCGCTGTCCGGAATGCCGTGGGGTTTGCGTATGGCGTGGGCTTCACGAGCTCCCCAAAAACTACATTCTTCTTCGAGTTCTCAGCGCCTCTTCTTCCACATACAACAAGCCCAAAGAGGTCCCGCCGAGGCCTAATCAGTGGCCCGAGCTTCCTCTCATATTGCAGGTTTCGCATCTCCCATCCCTCGTCATTGAGTTTCTTCCCAGGATGATTGAGCGCAAGCTATGGGACTTGGGGAAGCTGGTGTGGGCTCTGATAGCGATGCTGGTTTTTCTGCCCCTTTCCTTTGCGCACATGGTGTTGGCATGGACGACTGCTGTTCTGGGATCCTTTGTTTTCCTGTGGTTCTCCCTCGGAAGTATGGGCATTGCGGTGTTCATGTTCTTTACCTGGTGCTGTTACAACATCGCTCAATTTCTGCTTAATCTAGGGTGGGGGTACTGTAATCAGATTCGTTGTCGAGCAACAGCCTTGTTTATTCCATATTACTAGGAGGTCTGCTCAAAAAGAGTGAAATGAGCACATTAGCACAAGTACAGTATATGAAGGTATAGTTTTCTGAAAAGGTACAATTATATCGTTCCTCCACCAGGTAATGTGGAGGTTAAAGTACAGTGCTCGAACAGTACTCAATTCTGTATAGGTTTTCTCTCTGAGATACAGAACATGATCACTTCCGTAATTTAGGTCGTCACATGATCACAGTTATGTGACAAAGGCGAGTGGGAGACAATTAATTGCCCAGTAATATTCAGAAAACAGAAACCGTTGTAATTGAACTGAATTCAAACGAAGGGAAGAAGTGTCAATTGTGCACTGCGTAACGCTTAAACGTCACTCAGGAATCGGACGTATATGCACGTATTTTACTCTGTAGAATGCAAAAAAAGTAACAATATTTAGCAGTGCAAAAAAAAGTAACAATATTTAGCTGATAGAGAACGATTATGGAAGGAAAACATAAATGCTTCGTCATTTCCAGTATCGAAGGGTCAAAGGAAAACATGACGTTTTGACAACTCTATTCGTTAATCAAGTAAATAATTAGATTGGTAATCACCAGTCTATCAGCATTATGTATCTTTGACATCAGACATTATGATAGGCTTGAAATCGCGATTTCGGCAGTGTTATATGTAAGACTACGGGCAGTGTCGAAAAAGTGGGCTACACCTTCCTCTGGAGTGCCCACAAGCACACCATGACCTAAGTTCAAAATATGACCTCGGTTACCCGCCTTGCTCACCACACTGCAAAACATTTATTTTCATCAGTTAGAACTTATCAAACCAATGTGAAGGAATCGTTTCGGGGTGAAATATAAGAGAGGTATTGTCACATTGTAGGATAATTTAATGACTAACATACAAAAGCAGTAATGTCACCTGTATGCGCCACTCCTTGAAAAGATAGCGGAAAAAAGTGAAAGGAGGCCAAATATGACGTACATGCCTGTTAAGATGAGAAGACGTTCTAACGTGCGTTTTCTTAGAAACCACCAAGACTTACCACTCAACGGCTTCCGTAATAGCAGGCAATGGAGCAAATAGAACAGCTGGGTCAACATTGCCTTGAATGGCCATGGAGTCACCCAGACGCCTACGCCCATCTGCCATATCTATTGTCCAATCCAGCCCAATAACGTCAACATCGACCGTCGCCATTCGTTCAAGCAAGCCACCGTTACCGTTAATGTACATAGCCAATGGCACCCCTGGACAAGCTCCTCTCACCTTGGCAACAAGCTGGAAAAAATAGCCAACAAGGTCAGAGATTACCAGACGCAGATCATACCAACAATATCCTCTGAACTACACATAAATGTCTAGCACTTGACGTAAGGAATTTGATGAATTTCAATCCTAGCAAATCATAGATACAGAACCAACACAGGAGCGAAAAAGCACACCTGTTGAATGTAAGGCTTTGACCACCGATCCCACTGGTGTGGGGTAAGCTGTCCACCCCAAGAGTCGAAGATTTGCATGCACTGTGCACCTGCTTTAACTTGGAAGATCGCGTACTCTGCAATCTCGTTTGCCAAATGGGATAGGATGGAATCGAGTAGTTTTGGCTGTAGATGGATCATGCTCTTGATTTTCGTATACGCGCGGGTAGTTTTCCCTTCCACAATGTATGTTGCTAACGTCCACGGTGAACCAATAAACCCTAGAACTGCCGCTCCGTCACACACCTACGACCGCAATGATAGAAAGAGGGAGAAAGTTAATCCTCCCAACAAGAAAACTTTCGCACAAAATCAGACATCCCACAATGCAATCTTCTAAGCAAAACAAAATTCGACTATGTAGAAAATAATGTTAATTTACCTCATTCCGCAAGATACGCAGCGACTCGCCTACAAAGTTAACCTTGTTTAGATCGATGCTGTGGAGCGCTTTCAAACCCTCATCGGACTCGATGGGTGATTCCAAAACTGGACCTTTAGCGTCGTCAATCTCAAAAGGGATGCCAATTGCTGGAAGAGGTGTCAGAATGTCCGAAAATATAATCACGCCGTCTGGCCTGAAAGCCTTCCAAGGTTGCAAAGAGATCTCCACTATCAAATCTATGTTCTCCGACCTCTCTCGAAACGAAGGGTGCTTCTCGGCCAGCTTGCGGTAGTTCGCCATGTAGCGCCCCGCTTGCCGCATCATCCACACTGGCGCGCGCTCTACTTTCTCTTTCTTGGCTGCCCTTACCAACAAGGGCTCTGCAACCACTTTTGGCCATGAAAACCCCATCGGTAACAACGAAAATTGGAAGGGGACCACTCATCCAGGAACTCGGCTCTCCTCACCAATTCAACTGAGACTCGAATCATACCAGAAGAAGTGTCGGCGACAGCGCGCGTCACAACCCCTCGCTTCTCTCTGACAACGGCAGACTTCGAAGGCACAAAGTGCAGTCGGTTCGGGGAACAAAAACCCATCTGCCACACCATGCTCCGCAAACCGCTCGCCTTCTCTACTCTAAGGCCCTCAACGCTCACCGCTCCTTTGGCGCAGTATGTCGCCACCATCGTGCAATCCGCCCAGAGAACCTCGTCAAACAAGACCCTGTGAAACGGAACAGCAATGGCAATAAAGCGGGATACAATGGCAATGGCGAGGGGTGCAAGGGCAATGCAGAGGGGATGGTAACAATAGGCACACGCACATGAAGTGCGTAGGGGATAAGGTGGAGTTCTCAGAAACCGCACAAATTTCACTATGCAGCCAGTTCAGATGGAGAAATTCGGGAACTAATTTTCCCTGATTGGCAAAGTATGAAGGAAGTAGGTGCAACAATTTTTATTTTTTTTGGGCGTGTCCTGAATTAGTTACAAATAAAGAAAGTTTCGCAATAGCGGGGCCTTGACACAACTGTAGAGTCTCTGTGGAGGTGTGCTACAAAGTCTCACCAACTGTCCACAATGGATTAGCTCAAAAATACACTACAGTGGTGCTAAACCGCACAAGGTGAGCTAGAGGCTGTACAAAAACTAAACCAAGTCACAGCCACATCCCATGTCGGAACTGGCCCTCTGCTGTGGATGTACCAGCGAATGAGGGCCATGCACTGTGCCGGGGAACTACAGTGACCGCGCCCACATGCCGGGCCTCCCACCCAACTGGCTGTACATACCCGTTCCGCCTATGTCCGCGGACTCTCCACCGCGGCACCTTGATCCATCCCTAAGGACCCAGCTCCGTGGGGATGAAAACCAGATGGCACAGAGCAGTGTGGCATCCACGCAGGTTGACCGTTGCATGCATCATTCAAATTGAACGATGGAGAGGGAGGGGGGAAGGACCACGTGAGAGGATTGTAGAAATATTGTGAACTCATACCTAATGGGAGGTTGAACTGCGGAGGTGGGAAGGGTGGTAGTTGATGGCCCGTGGCAGAGGTTTGTAAACCTGTAGCACCTCCCGATCCAAAACAAGAGGCATCCCCGAGCCAACAGAGGCAGCTACTGCACCCCCGCTTCGAAGCGAGGAGCACCACCTGCTACAGCATAGACAGCTGCAACACCCCTCGCACCAAAGCGAGAAGCACCGCCCGCTGCAGCATAGACTGCTATAGCACCCCCTGCCCATATACCTAATCTGACCTCACCAGCGATGTTTGCAGCCCCCGCCGTTGGAACTGACCCACTCCGCCTGCATCGTGCATCCATACACGCACGCTGCTCTGCCTTAGTGCGTTCCTTCTCCTGCCGCTTTGCCTCCCGCGTTGTACTTCGCTCATCGATATATATGTCTTGGTCCTCTTTCTCTTTATGTCATATCTCCTTAGTTGCCTCCATCTCTGCTACCTTACGTTTTGCTTCATTTGCATGAGCTTCTCTCTGTGTCAAAAGGCACTCACAGCCTTGTGTGTATGTAGCAGATGTAAGAATCTTGAATCTACTGAAATCCAATAGAGGTTGCTAGCATTTTCACTTCTTTGTAGGGATGATTTCGGAGAGGGCAATGAATGTAATGATGTCTTCTTCTTGTTCTTCTTGCAGCTGTGCTTCAAAGTCTGGATCAATTTCCACATTTCTTTCACTTGCATCGTATGTAGATTCATGAGCATCAGGGACAGACATAGTAATGCACATGCCGTAGAGGCAATCTGGAGCCTACATCATCGTTGTTGGCAGAGTCTTCACTCACAGGCACCTGCAATTCACCAAAGGGCACCTGCAATGAAATTGCAGCTTCATCGATGTCGGAGTTGGAGGCGGAGTCGACAGCCTCATTGACGTCGGTAGTGATACTAACCTCGCTGGTGACAAGTACGTACTGTGTCGACAAGCAACTGGTTTGGCCGGCGGGCTCACTTGGGCGAGCCTCCCGGTGACCTGCTGGGCCGGTCACCCCGCCTTCTTCAAACCCTGCGGTAGTTGTCATTGCAAACAGAGCTGCGTCGCAGTGCAGGGGCCAAATCCCAATTTTTCTGAGACCCGATTTAATGTTTTCAGGATGGAGAGCTACTTTCAAAGCCTGTGATGTCCACTTACATAACTACACGTTTGTTTTTATTCATCAAGGTCCAGGCATCTCTGATTTTTCTAAAGGCAGTCTTGAAAGGTTTGAAGCATGCCACATCTAGAGGCTGTAGTGCATGAAGAAGAATAAGAAGAAGAAGAAGAAGAAGAAGAAGAAGAAGAAGAACGCCGGTTCCCGTAAGGGACCGGCGTGAATAAAGTATCTATTCGTTCCACTACTAAGACCATGCCCACCGGACAGGGAATTAGTAAGCTGGAACTACTTCCCCTTTCAAGGGTAGACACTATGTAATGAGTAGCCAGAAACCAACCAAGCAAACAACCAACCAACGAACCAACCAACGAACCAAGTAAGTAGCCAAAAACTACAAAACCAACCAATCAAGAAGAATTAAGGCGGGGGAAATATTTATGGGGGGTCTTGTGTATCAAGAAGGGCTTGGTTGTTTTCGATTTTGCGTTTATGTAGTAAAATGGACATGGCATATTGAATAGCGATGGTATTACTGTTTTAAAGGTGGTTTTAATTGTTTTGATGGGTATCTTGAAGGTATCCTCTAGAGTTTTCATAGATGGGATAAAGGTGGTGGCACCAGCGCCAGATGTGATTACAATAAGGGGGTCTACCTTCCATCCGAGGGCTATGATGCCGTCAATGAGCGGTTGGTATTTATCTATTTTGTTTTGGATTGTTTCCGGAGAAAATCTATCGTTGCAATATGTGAATTCGATGAATTGAATGGTATAGTCTTGGTTAATGTGATCGGGTGGTGGATCATTATATGGTAAATCTCTAACACAAAGGATGTCCGGTTTGAGTCTAGCATTGCAATGACACCTTTGAATCTCACATGAGCATGGGAGTAGCCAAGGAGGGACCATATTTTCTTGTGGATTATTGTTAAAGGTGTCGGCCTTCATTAGTATAAAACATCTTCATTTGTTGTAGGAGGTGATTAGTTTTTGGACTTCCCATACCTCTTTATTATGTCTTTTGACAATTAACGAGTGTATGTGGTGGTTTTGGCATTTGAGTAGAACATGAAGCCATGTGTCGGGGTCCGTTGAGGCGCATATGGGACATGTTATGGATGAGAATCTTTCTATTCCAAAGAAGAGTTGTTTGCAGGCGTTTCCCATTGTTGCAGTTTGTAGAGACAGTATCCCTCCGGAATGCACCCAATCGTCACTAGATGCTCTCCAAAGTAACCGCTCCGGTTTCGTTCCCATAGAGACCTAATGTTCTTTCCCTAATATTCCGGATTACTAAACTATATCCCAACAATCCGTTTATGAGTTAGCTATAGTCATTACTTACGTAGGATAGATCCGGATCCTTCCGGATTCTGGATTATGTACAGTGATTTCCGGCAAGTAGTCTCCGGAAGTCTAGAGGGTAGTTTGATTTATCTCTGTTCCTCTTCAGAGAGTCTCCTGGAGTTTTTAAACGAGTGGCCGGAGTCCACTGACCCTGTTTTGTGTAAATGGCTGGGTTTTCCATTGCCTGGTGACTTTAAGTGGCTAGGCACCCACTGTCCGGAACTTATAGTGACCGAACACCACTCTCCCTACTCTGCTAACTCGTAATTTGATTGCTGCTGCCGGACAACTGCTCTCACGACATCCGGAAGGCCTTCCTGATGCGGTCACATAGAGACTAATCCGGACTACAACGACATTCCGGCGGGTATGGTTGCAATTTTCCGGTATAGAGACTCACTGCTCACTATGGTTATTCCGTCTAGATATGGGTATCAGGCTTTTTTTCTATCTCAGGGAAGAACTCCGGCCGTGACCGGAATCCAGTTTAGCACGGTTACTTCCGTGAACTAGAGATTACCAGGAACACCTCTGCAGTTCATTTCCTTCCCTCCTGGCTACTTCCGGACCCTGGGGACTACCAGGAACACCTCTGCAATAGTTCTTTCCAGCTCTCCCAAGCGATCTCCTGATATCGACCTTGATAGCTTCCCCCTCCAGCAAAACAGTGGACTTACCCTACTCCGGAAAAATTACTCACACAACACTACCCTCAGGAATGGATCCGTCACTCACAAGTTCCATACGCCACATACTAACACATGGTAGCAAATCTAGTGCAAATGATAACGTATATTTCCGAGTGAGAAGAACAAGATAAAGGTTTTTCCCAAAACCTCACTACTAAGTACTCTCTGAATTCTCTAAATTCAGATTTCCTTCTACCTATGCCAATGGAAAATCCGCTAGATCTTATCTAAAAGATCCGAGAAATCCGGAAAAGTCCCAGATCGGATCTCAGATCCTAAAATCTCGGAACAGCTCCGGCCTCCAGAATTCCTTATCTAACAAAACCTGGCTATTGATTCCGGTAGCAGCTCGGTGCACTTGGGGCCCCATCGTTAGTCGCTGTTGATCCGGACTCTAACCCTGAGAAAAAAAGAAAAAAAGAAACTTACAACCTAATTAACCCTAAGTGGGAGCACCGGGACCCCGATTTCTCCCACTCCGACGGGAGGGGGAAATCTCCATCGGAACGCGCGACTTGCCCTTCGCCTTCTTCGACGTTGCAGGTGAAAGGTCGGTCTTCCGGGTTGATGGTCCTGCTGTTGGAGGGGCAGCCACCACCAGAGTACTAGAGTCCAGCGGTGGAGGGGGTTGTTCCAGTGATCCTTCCGGGACCGGAGGTACTGGTGTTTCCGTCGCGGAAGTTGACTTGGTCTCTTGGACCAGGTCCCTGTAGCTTCTGGAAGGACTCCTCGATCCAGACGCCAACCTCCGGGAGACGGACCTTGGTGGTACAGGAACGCCGCCTTCCGCCGGAGGATCTAGCAGACGCATGTTGGGTGGCGACAGGAGATCCAGCAGGGTCTTCAGGATCTCACTCGTACTTGGGTTGGGAAGTACGATGCCCTCCGCTGGCGTCTAGGGTGACGGGGTGTCCAGCGACTCCGGATTTGCCGACGTGCCCGGAGTTGGAGTGGAGTTCGACGTCCAGGCTTCGGAACATTTGCTCCACGCTGGTGGTGATGATGTAGTTGGTCTCCTTAAGGAGCCCAACTCTCCAGCCAATATCCCGGGTGAGCTCGTCCATTAGTTTGAGCTGGCCCTTGGAATCGCTCTTATCAACCTTCCTCCTCTTCCGGCTGGTCCCCTCCAACGATCCAGACTCGTCTTCTCCGGATGATGCCGAGGAGCTGCGTAATTCCGGACTCTCCGCCTCGGGCTCCTTCCCCCGGGGTCTCTTGGGAGCCTTCCGGCCCTCCGGAGTTCCCGTGGTTGCTGCTTCCAGCACCGTCTCCTTCCCTCTGGACTCCTCTTCCTCCGACTCATCCCCTCCATACTTCTGGAAGTTGAGGACTTCATCGTACTGCCAGATTTCTGTTTGGGTCAGCTGCTGGTGGTGAGCACAAAGGTGCACCACATACGAGGCCAGAGGTGTTGCTGATTTCTTCACCTTCTGAAGATTGGCCATGAGCCGGTTGATCAGGCCGGTCATCAACGTTCCCCAGTCAACGGCAATCTTCCCCCGGAGTGCTCCGAGGAAAGTGCAAGCCCACTTTGCCACCACCCGCTTCAGCTTTTCCGGATGGAAGATAGGGTCTAAAAACCTAGCACAAGTTGGGCATCTAGGTGCCGAAGGTCTTGGAGGTTGTAGCCATCCTTCGGGTCTGCTAGTCCTCCGAATTCCTCTGCCAGGAACTCGTCCCGCCGTTCCACCACCTTGGTACGGCAGGCTCAGAAGTCGTAAGCCTGAGACCACTCCGGATGGGCTCTCATCAACCCCTTGTACTTCTCGTCCGGAGCCCCGACAAGTTCCCGGACGTAGACTTCTTCCCGGATGCCCCACGGAACCTCGAGCAACCGGTCACAGCCCATGTACTTCAGACTGGTCTTCAGCATGCTGACTTCATCCGGGTCTTCTGGTATCTCCGGAAGAACACGGGTTAAAGGCGGCAGTGCAACTGCCGGCTCTTCGTCTCTTCGGCCGCGCCCATCTCTGTCCGTCCTCTTCTTCTTCGCCATCGGCACAGACTTCATGAGCCCTGCCTATCCCCTCACAATCTCTCGAGGTTGTCCCTGCACGCACCAACCTCACATAAACCCTACCTAACGGACGCACGTCCGTTCTAACCGTCTACGTTCAAAACCCTAACGGCAAGAGGTTCGAAAAACCGTAAACGTGAGAGAAGAAGCGAGAGCGAGAGAAAGAGAGAAATCCTGGACACGGGATGACGAAGTGACAAGAAAGAGTATCCCACCAAATCCCAACCTTTAGTAGTCTGGCCGATAGTACGGCATCATGATGGCGGTTGATGGGGACAATTCCGGCTGACAGTTCCGGATAATTGACTGCTCTGGAATTCCGGTTACTGCTCCGGTTCCGCTTTTAACATCTTTTGGCTTAATTAGGGTTGGCAGTGAGGTTGATCCGACTTTATTCCTACCTGAAGACTATGGGTTGTATTCTGGCTCAATCTATCATAATTAATTAATAAGTTTTTGTGTTTTGGCCGGAACTTAAGGTTATCTTCCGGCACCATGTGGGAACGGAATCCCACACCCATATATCGACCAGTACGGAATTTGATGAGGCATGTTATTTGTGAGTATGAAATGATGGGGTTTTTCCAAAAATTTGTAGAGACTTCATTGTCTATGTTGTTATTGTTAGTCCATTTTTCTATGTTAGGAATATTTTCTAAGATTGTGTCAAGGTTGTTGTAGAAGTCTTGTTTTTTGAGATATTTGCCCAAAAATCTGATCGGGCCTTTGTCAGGGGTATCTTCTTTGGAAGGCCAATCTTCTTTTTGAAAGTAGTATGGGGTGGCATGGGCATGTTCGTGTGGGTCTTTGGCATTTGTGTGTTTTTTCTCGGTCTTCTTTTGCTAGTTTATCTGCTTGTTCGTTGCCATCAATGTTGGCATGGGCTCTCACTTTGTGGAGGGTTGTCATTTGTGTTCGGTTTTGAAACATTTGGACCATTGACGTTAATATGGTTTGGTCAGGGTGGCTATTGTAAAGGGTAGGCCCGGTAGGGTGTGTTATTTTGGTGTTAAGTAGGTAAAGTGCATTTATACAATCGGTGAATATATGTGTGGGTTCATTGTTGTATTTTGTTGTGATGACTTGTAGTGTTTTGTGAATGGCTATGAATTCTGCTCTAAGGATATTTTGTAGCCCATGGAGTCTTTTGGCTAGTTTAATCTCCTTGGTAGAATTATATATGCCGTAGCCGGATTTTTCTCTGCGCCAAGTTCCCGGGCTAATTTGTTCTGGTGGTTTAAAGAAGCCATCAGTGTAATAACTATGTGCGGGGTTAAATTTTGGTGTGGTATGAGTTGGATAGTTTGGAAGAGGGGGCGGTGTGACAAAGTGATTTTAATGTATTGTTGACATAGTTTAGTTTTGACCAGTTTTTGCTTTGGTTTACAAGGGTTTGTATCGGTGTTGGTGGGGCCAGTTTTGTGTATAATTGGTGTATGTTTAAATTGTTTGTTATGGAGGTAAGCTCAACAAGTTGTTCTACGGTGCCAAGGGTTTGGTTTTGATGATGGACACATAGTATTTGTAATGTAGATGGCTCTATTCGGGGTTTTTTTAGCTCGGGTGGGATAGTAGGTTCTTCATATGGTATTGAGTCTGCCTCAAATAATGCAATGATATGTGAATCTGGAAATGGATTTGAGTGTTGGTTATTATTTTGGTACCACTTGTTGTTCGGTGTGATGATGATTGTGTTTGTGTTATTTGGATCTTGTTTGGCGGCAAGTCGAGCCCAATGTATTGCTTGTTCCGTTTCCTTCTCGTTGTGGGGGTGAGCTATACCGTTACCGATCCATTTGTAGTCAAAGGCCTTCCCCAAGGATCCAAATATTTTGTCTCTTTCATAAGGTGAGTAGAATTTTTTTAATTTGGTAGAACATGTGACCGGGGAAGAAAAGTATGATTGTTCGATGTTAAAGGATGAGATAAGTGAGTCTAAAATGGGTGTGGGTATTGTGTATTGCGCATTTTTGAGGGGGTCATTTTTTGAAATTGGGTATTTGTATCTTTGGTATAGCCAAATGAATTCGGTTTCAAAGGATTGGGTCGTTGGTTCGATGTTTGTAGGAGTTTGTAGTTTTGTATCGTATTGATTCCATAGCCATTGGAGTCGAGTAATGGAGATAGTGTGTAAGTGTCGGCTATTTTCTTCATATAGATGTGTTTAATTGTTATTCATTTTTATTGTGTTTGAGGATGTAAGGATATCATTTTCGGGGTTGCATTCTATTGTATAGATGTTTAAAAGTGGAATAATTATGGGTGGTGTTACGGATCTTGAGTCTGAGAATTGTTCTTGGGGGTGGCGGTTTTGGATGATATCTGAGTATGTGATGTTTTGAATTTTTTGGTAGTATTGTTTTCATTTTTCAATGTTATATTTGGAGGTATTGGTGTCGTGCCGTGGGAAAAGGTTTCTTTGGAGAAGCCATTTATTGTATGTATTTTCGTTGTATTGCCATTGGCATAAATATTTTGTGTAGGTATTTTATATATTATTTGTATCTGTTTGTTGTACTATATGTTTGTGGTGTGAGATGCTATTAATGGGATATGTGGTAGAGTTTTTGAGGATGTATGTTGGGGGGCGGGGGTGGTATGGATGTGTGTGGTTAAGGGGATTGATTTGTGGAGGAATATTTCTTGGGGTGATGCTATTGTTGATGGTGATGAATGAATCTCTAAGTATATAGGAGTATGGGTGTATGTTGTAAGGGGTATGACATGTGGTGGGGCATGTTAGATGACAAAATAGTTGTTTAGCAATGTAAAGGGCACTTTTTAATAGTTTGGATGGGGTGAAGTGGTAGGCTTTGAAGTCCTCATTGTTCATGATGTGTGTGCCGTTAGGTTAGGTAATTTGGTTTAGTTCAAAAATATTCTTTGTGAGGAGTTTTTGTAGAAGCTTTTGGGATAGTTGAGCATTGAGTGTGTTGTGATTTAGTGTTTCTTGGCGCCATAGTATTTCTAGTGATGTAGGATTAATGAGGAAGTTTGGAAGCGTACTTTTAAGGTGGACTTTAGCTGTGTGTTTTAATAAGAAGAAGGTTCATGTTATTGGTGATCTTATGCAGTCACTTTTTTAAATTCTAGGTATGTTTTCAGCACCACCATATTGGGCAAGGACATAATGAGTTAATCCATTATATATTTTTCCAAGTCTACCTTTATTGTTTAAAGCATTTTGTAGTTGTTCACCTATACATCGGAGATATGCGTTTTTGAGGGAGAAAGCTTCAAGCCCAAATAGGTTGTGTGGGAGTTGGGTTATTGCATTTGACATACATTTTGGTAATCCACATATAGTTTTTTGTATGGCTACTATTTTTTGATCAAGTTTTTTGATAGCTGGCATAGAGTATGGTACGCCGTAGAAATTGTATGCCACACCTTGGCGTAATACGGTATCAACCATTTTTATTTTTTGTTTCATGGTGGCCGGACATGTTGTTAGTTATTTGCATTGTTTTGATGAGTTTCGTGGTTGTAGTATGAATTTGGATTTTCCATTTTAGTGAGGGAACAAGATTTGTACCTAGATATATATATGGTTCATTTTGGTATAGTAGAGGGATTGGTTGATTGCGGTAATTGATGTGAGAAGCTTGCATTAGGGCTTTGAAAGTGGTAGGGTTCAATTTGGATTTGTTTGGGCTTCCGGTAGCGGCACATTTTGGGACACCTACGTCCATACCGGTCCATTTGCAATATCTATCAATTTTATTGAGTTGTATTTGGATAGATTTCATTTTGTTAGTAATGGCAGCGAGGTCATCCGTGTATGCGGCAGATTTTATTGTGACTTGTGACATGCCAAAGGTTTATCAATTATGTTGCCTCGTTCTAGCCATCTAAGAAGTGGCCCTAAGAAAATAATGAATAGGTATGGGCTAAGGGTGTCCCCTTGTATAGTTCCACTTTGAATGCGTATAGGTTTTTTTTTCCCAAAGTGTTCACCAATATAGTAAGTGGATGATTGGAAGTAGATGTTTTCAACAAGTGTAGTTGCATCTTTTGGGTAACCAAGATCCATCATTATTGCTAGTAGTCAAGCATGGTCTATTGAACCAAAGGCATTTTTGAAGTCAACGTATAATATGTATATATCTTGGTTAGTAAATATTGCGTCTTCTAGTGCGGCTATTATAGTTTGTATTTGTCTAGCGGTACTTCTCTCTGCTCTAAATCCTTCTTGACCATCATGTAGGATTTTGAAATTTTCACCGTATGAGGATAGTATAGTGGTGAGAGTACTAGTGAAGAGTTTATATATTGTGTTAGCTAGTGCAATTGGCCTATGGTTGGGTAGTATAGACGGGTCACCTTTTTGTATAGTAAAATTGTTGCACTTGATTTCCATGAGATCGGTATTTGTTTTTTTTATAGCAATGAGAGATAATAGGAATAACAATGAGAGAAGAATATGGAATCTTGGAGGTATGTTTTCCAGTGTTGAATTTGGTATGCACTCTGAGCCTGGGGCTTTGTTGTTACCAAGATTTCGAAGGCATGTGTTGTATGTGGCTTTGTTGAAGTATTTATGTAGTGGAATTTCTGGTTCGCCTCATTTGTCGAGGGTAAATCCATCAAGGTCATGCCATGGGTATTGGCATACTACACATGTACATTTAATTGGATGTTGTGGTTGGTAATTACATCTATTGCTTTTTGTTTGTTGGTTGAATATTTCATTCCCAATGTCTTCAGGGCTAGTTAGAATATTATTATGTTGATATATGATACAGTCCATCGGCAGGGATTCAAGGTTTTGAAAGACTTTCTTGTTAATTTTTTTTGGGATAATTTTGTACAGTTGTCTGAATTTTGAGATGGCTTTTTAAATGTAATCTTTGGCGTATTTTGAGGTTACTTTTCGGGCTTGTGTGTTGGCATTTTTTGCAATTAGTGCGATATCTTTTATCCATGTCTCTTGGGGTAGATCCGGAGGCGGCGGGGTAGGAATTTTGGTGTGTTGTAGAGTTAGGAGTTCATTGCATATGGGGTGATTACACCATTGAGGGTTGTTTTTTACAATTCTAATGGTTTTCCGTATAACATGGTATGTAGTTAGGTGTTGTTTCCAAGTTTTAGAAAGTTTGCTGGGTAAGTAACCGCCTTTTTGAGAAGTTTTGTTTGTCATTTGAGGTAGTGGGTGGGCTTTACAAGTTTGTTCTAGTGTGTCAGAGATTGCATTGATGCGTTTGTCTAGGGTATGACATGCTTCTTGCCATTGTATTTGTGATAGTTGACTATTATTTTCAAGGGTGTTTATGAGGGAGTCTATTTGTATGGAGTTTTCTTCAAAGAATTTTGTGTTGAATTTTTCTATATTGTCTTTTGGGATGGGGTTGAGTATGCGTATAGTGTCATTGTTTGGGATTGTAGGAGTTCTATTAATTAATGTGTTATTTGGGATGTGCAATTGTATAGGTGAGTGGTCCGAGTTGAGAATAATATCCTTGTTTGTTGTAGAGGTGTATGGTGTATTGTTGGTTGTATTTATATAGAATCCATCTATTAGACTCGAATCACTATAATTATAGCCACCTTGTCTAGAGAATTGTGTATTGGTATTGATGTAAGTGAAGTTTAAGTTTTCTGTGAAGCGGCACCATTGGTAATCAATGGTTGGAGGGAGGCTGTTATGATTTCCATTTTGGCGACCGATTAATGCTATGTCTATGTTGAAGTCTCCACATAATAAGTATGTGTGATTGGGGTTATTATTAGTTTGAGATGTAATAGTGTTTTGTATGTCTAGTAAATCTAGAATCTTCGGGATGAGATGGCATATACATGTGAAAGATTAGCCATGGTTGTAGTAGGGTGATTAGTAATTTTGATTATTTGAATGTAAGGTGATATGTGCATTGGGGTAGGAATTTTGTTGATGTTGCATGGGAAGGCATACTTTTTGTGTATTAGTGTAAGAAGGCCACCGCGGCCCGGTGTGTATGGTCTCCGTTGTTGAATGCATCTTGTAAGTGCATGTGTACTGTTAAAGATGAGTTTATAGTTTTGAAATATATTTTGTATATATTTTGTAGATTTTGTGGCGGATAATTTTGTTTCTTGTATGACTATGAGGGCTGGTGGTGTGTCTGTATGTGTGACCGAAGTTTGTAAGCTAGGAAGGGCAGTGTTTAAAGAAGAGGCATTCCATGTGATTATGTATGTATTTTCTTGAGTTGATCTAATGTTTTGATTTTGTGGAGGGATGTAGGGAAGTGGTGGAGGCTGGTGGGTGTATTCTGGTATAGGGTCTTAACATTTTAGTGATACATTGATGAGATTGTTAGAGAGGTAGGGGAATTTTAGTTTTATTGTTTCATTTGAGGGAGGTATGGTTTGACTATGTAAAATGTCATATGGTTCTCTATGTATTGAGTTCTCATGGATTATAATATTCTGGTTGTCTTCATGAAACTTTATTTAAAGGTGCGGAGTGTGAATGTGTCGTTGTGGTGGATTTTGTAAGTTTAGTAAAGTTTGTAGAAGTGTATTGGTCCATGTAATTGTGTTCAAATTTTGTAGATTTAGGAGATGGTTACATTCATCTGTGTGGATGAATAGTGACTATTGGTGCATATAGAATGTGGAGTGGTGGATGCGTATTTTTTTGTTGTATGTATTGGGCAATGTTCGGGTGTGTAGCGTTATGTGTGTGGTGTAATGTATGTGTGTTTTTTAAGAAAGGTGTGAAGGATTTTGCAATGTGTTCATATTCCGGTTGTAATTTTATGGTACTCGATATGAAGTATATTTTGGCATTTTTCTTATGTGATGTAGGGTGTCTTTTTAGTATATTAGGCATGGCAACTAACTTGTCTAACATCTCGACTTCAAAATTATGGAGAGAAAGATGAGTAGAGAGTGAGCTCCGCAAATCGTGGTGAGAGGAGGCACAAGGACTTAGGCCATAAATTTGAATGTATGTGCAGTAAGAGGTTGTTGGCCTTACTGAGAATCCACAATGTTCAGATCTAGGCATTGGTGTGGCTTGGGAGGCAGACCAAACTCGTTGGAAGAGCTCAAAACTCTAGATCTTGAATTTCTGAGAGGTGATGGACAAGTGTTTGGGAGAGATTATTGCAAATTTAATCTGAAGTTTGGGAAACTAGTGTTGTTGCACAGATTTGAACTCACTGACCCCTCTTAATCTTAGATGTACTCAGATTGAGTGTGTTAGGTAAGGATCAGTATGCCCACCATTTAGCCCTTGTTCCTCCTTGATCCACGATCCTAGCATACAAGAGATTGGAGAACACAAGGAGCCAACAAGGTCACTAGGACGCAAGCACTCAACAACTCTATGGCAACCAGATCCGCGTCACAAAGGTCGATCACAACGTGAGTGCATCAACCCACAATCGTCAGTACAAGTCAAGCTTCCACAAGAACGAAGAGCAAGCACCCAGGCTATCCCTCAATCCTCCCCCCCCTCTACTACTTATTACTCTCTTGTATACTTATGTCTTGCATTAGTGATTATAGAATCACTTGTAGTTAGAAACATTGGAAAAAAATAGGATCAATAGAGAAGATCAACCATGTTCAAAGCCGCCCTCAGAGCAGACACCGCATGTAGGCCAAGTCTCGGCAAAGACAAAGTGTTGAAGCGCACATCCAGGGAGGAACAAGACAAGCCCCAAGTCGCGGACAAGCTCAACACAAGGCAACATACACCAACAAAGAAAGATCAAAGTCAGACGCCCCCACGGAGCTCAACATAGGCAGCCCGAGCCAGAGAACCTGTAGTGCCCACTGACCACAACCCAACGCATCCACAAAGAACGCCGCTGACACTGACAACTCGACCAAGACCTGCAGCCCAGACTCAAGAGACTGCACCACAAGGAAGAACAACGTCCCAACGTAACTCTCACCTAGGGACAGCAACAAGGAACAACGACAATAGAGAATTAACCAAGGAGATACCAGACGAGCAACAACAAAGCCGACACGCAAGTCCAGCAGTCCAAGTATCAGCTCCAGCTACACAGATAAACCCACTTCTCTCCTCTTTGCTTTCTTATAAACATCATGCTTTTTTATCATTGCAACTCACACACATTACGTACTCACAAAAACTACACTAAAATCACAAAGCACTCACATAAGACATCGTCACATATCTTCCCCTAGATTTGAACCTAACTCTATTGTAGAAAAAAAGTTACGAGAGAATTGTTGGTGGTGGCACTTCTTGAATGTACCACTTTGAGCAGATACCTGCAAGCAACAACACGTACCGACATGTCAAGATTGGAGTTTAAGAGAGAAGGCCAAGATTAAGAAGGAAGACCGCACGTTACCAAGAAGAAAAGACCACAACAAGAGGTTACCTCGAAATTCCAACAACAACGAGCAGCTCAAGAGGCGTGCTCATTCTTGGAGCTCCAGAACCGGTGCAGACAGTACGAACAGAGAAGAAATCAGAAGACCTAGAACCGGCGAGACCAAGGCCCATGTGCACCAAGACAAACAGAACAAGAGGAGACAAGTCCCCCACGCACCCAGCACCAACAATCAACGCTCGAACGTACAAGAGCCAAAAACAGGAGAACATGAGCCAAGAACAAGAGTCAAGAACAGGAGCCAAGAACAAGAACCCACCGAACACGCAACACCAACGCACAACAAAACTCCGGGCAACTGCCGACCTAGGAAGAGAAGAGCCCGCCGACGACGAAAACAAGAACCGAAGCGCAGAAGGACGCCCTCCCCACAAGCGCTCGATGCTTGCCAAACAGCAGAGAACTCCCTGCACACATAATACCAACGCACAGCAGCCGCCACCTCAAGAAAGAGAGGATACACCACACACAAGAACAGGAAGAGAAGATCGACACAAGAGATCAACAGCAGAAAACCGTGACATCATCACCTCAACCGCTCGTAACTCGCGGCAGCTAAGAGAAGACCCCCACATACTCAGCGACAACGTGCAGCAGCCATCGACTCAAAAGAAAGGGAGCCCGCCGCACACAAGGAGGATACGAGTCCCCCGCAAACCATGTGCCAACAAACAGAAGCCGCCGCCTCAAGGAAGGGAGAGCTCGCCACACCAAAGTTCCAAGAAAGTGGAGCAACAAACAAGTCCTACGGCAGCAGGAGGCCCCGACGCCTTTACACCACACGGACACACACCAACCAGCGCTGATACGCAATCAGGGGAGCGCCAAGCAAGAAAGGGACGCAGAATCCCTGTAGGAGAGAAGGAGTGCCAAAGTAGAAGAAAGAATCCTCCCTCCAACGGCAGCGAGCCAGGCTCCTAGAGCCCCAATTTAGCCCGAGCCGACCCTCAAACTCCACACCCACTGGAATTAGAAGGGCGCCAACTCCAAGCCCCACTCCAGTTTACTCAAGTCTCACCTCGAATCACTCCAGTAACCAGGTAAGTCCCAAACCCAATATTGGAGGATACCCCAAGGGCAACCTCGACACAGAGATGGAGGTGGAATCACTGGAGGAAAGTCCAGCCAGGGTCCAGAACTCAAAAGCAGCAAGGAAAGGTGAAGAAACTACAAGCACCAACAAGAAGAGCAGAGCTTCTCCATCCGAAAAAGGTAAGTACACTCAAACAACCGAACTAACTAAGTTCAAATTTTGGTTGGGCTTCCAAGCCATGGAGGCCTTAGCGATGGAAGAAGGAGAGGAGGAACTCTATAGCGGCAAAAAGGTGGTGGATATGATGACAAGAAGCATGCGCAAGGAAGAAGCGGAAGAGGTAAGCCAAGCAAGAATTGCGTTTCCTAGGATTCCACAAACCCTCTATCCCATGTCATTAAAAGGAATTGAGGGACAACATTTTAATCTAACCCAAATCCCACATGACATCAAGATTAATGAAAATTTTGGTTTATTCCTTGATTACCACGTCGCAATTCACTTTGAACTCCCTAAAACACCCCTCATGCACAATATTGTTAAAAATATGATTCTTGAAAGGCTCAATAAAATGGACATAATACTTGGAAAAATCATTGTAGACCCACTAGTAATTCAATGTTTGAGCATCAAAAAAGGAGGGAGGAAAGGAGTTTGGACTCTGGAGTGGGAGTATTAAAATGCATTTGTTCAAACCCGAATACGATGGTCTATTACTCTTGAAGGCCATTTATCCTTGAAATTGATAATGAGCTTGTAGTTGGGAAGGTATGCAAGGCCTACCTTGGAATTGCAAAAGGTGCTAACCTTTCTCTGAAAGTCAAGAGTGAGAACTTGATGGATTTTTCAGCCCAAGCCCTCTTTAAGGAAATCCTTGAGAGTAGCTTCCACCGTGGGCACAAATTCGAGATCTCCGGTGTGCAAAAAGGCCATGGAGATACACATGCATTTATCATTGCCACAACACCGCTCCATACAAAGAAGATGCTAGCACACCACTTTGCCGTGAGAGGGGAGGTGGTGCAAGCAAAACAAGTACAAGACAACAAAGGTACCAACGGTGTGGTAGAGACCAAAGCAAGGAAAGAAGCCCTTACCCTAACCCTCTCCTCTCTCCCTATTCATCTTGATGATATGAATACCTCTCATGAAATTTATAAAATTATGGGAGGAGCTAACGTAAGAAACATTTGGTTCCACAAAGAAGATGGAAATTGTCACAACGGTAACGCCAATGTTCTTTGTGCTAATCCTATTGTGTATAGGAACTTTGTACACAAAACCTATGTCATGAATGGCAACTATGTGGATTTTGCACCACATAGAAGGAGCTTGGAAGGCATCAACCGTCCGACCGAAGAAGAAGTGAAGAGCTTTGGCTTTGATGATATCAACGCCGCAATTGTCAACACCATCTCGACCTACATTTTGCAAGACAAGAACGAGACTATCACCAAGGAAGATATGGTGGAACTCTTGGAGAACAACAACAAAAAGATTAGAATCGAGGCCCGTGAATAAACCGACAAAATGCACAAAGAACTCAAGGGGGAGATGGAAAACCTACAAGATGCATTGTTTGGAGTACTCAAAAGCATGTCCGTCATAATGGGGAAGAAAAACCTATCACTCGAAGACAAGGACCCTTCAAACATGTGAAGAGAAAAGACTACACAATAATCATTAGTTACCATACTATAAACCACAAGTACAACACTTGATATAGTAAAGACTACAGTACATATCATAGAATACAAGTACTTAGACACATAGTTGTATACGAGTACAAAACATCAAAAAATGTATGTGGTATTATATTGAATACACATACTACTACCAAAAAAATACATACTATATTCAATACAAAAACCACCTCCAAAAATACATACGTACAAAAAACATACAAGTACACAAACACACCCGTAAAAACAAAACTCACATAAAACCGCATGCACATCAAACCACACATACACCTATACAACAAAAACACCCCACCACACATACTAGTATAAAAACATACTCCAAAACCACATGTACATACAAAAACACACATGCTAACACCCATACACATACACACACAAAACACACAAATACAAACATACATAACAACACATACAAATACGCCATCAATACACCCACAAACATACACACATCTATTTAAAACACATGCACAAAAACACACAAAAACACTACAAAGCTTATACTCACAAAACATACATAAATATAAAGTATAAATACATGCAAATACAGACAAAAACAAAAACAAAAACACCAAAAAACACTATCCACAACAAAATAAATGAAACCTTTTCAATTAAATACATAAACAAAAGAAAAAATGCCAAAATATACTCCATACCAAACTCCATTAAAATACACCGAGTATATAAACACATTGCCTAAACACTCTCATCTCTCTTAAACAACACACATACTCAACATCAAAATACATATTCATACGCCACCCGATACATCCCTCAACATAACTCGCACCTCCCATCACATACCCTATATGCCCTAATAAACACTATACACCCTAACAGAAATGACTACAACCGCCTATTAGACCCACAAAATCCAAAAATTACTCAATGGACCAACACACTACCAAAAACCCTTGCCAAATTACAGAACCCCCCTGAAATACACATTAATACTCCTTCAAACACTAAACCATATACAAATATTCTTACACATAATAACCACACACACATATGGCCAAACACAACCACAAAAACATACACACAAACATACATATATCCACCCACTGAAGAAATAAATTAAAAAGCCATTCTCCACATCCAAAATACAAACACCCACCTCCTCCCAAAC